>SKCR01040477.1:0-103801 GCA_019454045.1 Zanthoxylum bungeanum | reverse complement strand
TAACTTTAAAAATATTTGTCAAAGTTATGTTCACTACTAGTATTGAAATTGGATTTTAAATACTTAGTGTGGTACATAAAATATATGTATTGATGTTCAGAATCCACTATGAGCTGGATACTGACTTCAAGCCGAGATTTCTCTGCGAATCGGAAACGGGACGAAAGTCGCTGTTTCGACCGTGGATACCTAAGTTTAGGAACTACCCTTTGGGTATATACTTAAATTAGGAACTGTTATAATGTAACTAGTTTGACTAGAGACATTATCTCTATATCAGTGTTTAATCCGTTACGGATAAAACCTTTATATTATAGAACACTCAGTGTTTCATTATATAAAGATGATACTGAGATAAACACATTAGATGTGAATAACAGAATTTATATTTTGAATATAATTAAAATCTCAAACATATAAAATGACAAATAAATAGCTCAAATTGATTTGATCAATAGACACTTATTTGTGGCATTGTTGTCTGGGACACAATTATACAAGACTCGTATATCCACACTTTTGAAGAGTGGGTACTAGGACTGATTTGACTATTCAAATAAAGTCTACGAATCTAGTTTATTAGGTAAAGTACCTAAAATACTATTTACTTGGTAATAGTATAAGGGCCACCGACCTGTTAGCCCTATTCATGGTGAAGTTAGTGGGCCCATATCTAGCTAGGCTAGATGTGAACATGAATATTTCGTGACCTTAACGGATGTGGCATCACGTTATGGTTATGTGTTTCTTTTGAAGAACACAAATCAGAAACTTTTACAGTTTCGACACGAAATAGACAAACAGATCGACTATAGTATTATACCGTCACGGTAAGACCGTAATGAAAAATACTTAAGTAGTAAGTTTCTTATATACTTGAAAGAGCATAGTATTCTTTCAAATGAGGACTCCTCCCGGAACACGTCAAAGTGACGGTGTGTCCGAACGGATTAACCGAATCATGTTAGACATGATAAGGCTAATCATGAGTCGCTCTGGGCTACCATTTCCTTCAACGGATAAGTTTTAACAGTGCAATAACTTATTTAGAATAAGGTTCCATAATAATCTGTTTGACAGATTACATATTAGATATGAACGGGAAGAAACCGGGTTTCTCATTCCTGACCATTTGGGATGCTAGACATATGTTTGGATAATACCAAACTAAAACCTAAATTGGATAAGTGCCCAATTGGTTATCCTAAAGGAAACCATAAGTATAGTACTTGTAAATCTCACATGAGAACAATGTGATTGTTGCTCACCATGCGTTTTTTTTTTCCTGAGAGGAAAGCCGATATGCAGTGGTCAGTGGGAGGATAGTGATACTCGATGAAAATCGGAGTAATACTGTTCAAGGCACGAAGTCCTTAATGGAACACAAATAGTTCATCTATGATGAATCTATACCATTAATCTTCGAGTACACAAGAACCGCGTAGATCAGAGAGAGTCAGAAAACAACCTGGGGTATGGGTTTCTGATCTCACCTCATAAAGATGTTAATCTTTTAAGGTATACCAACTGATTACGTATGAGGTAGTGATACAAGGTATCGACTCCCTATTATGGCAAAGTGCCATGAGTCCGAAATGGATTCCATGTATAACAACTATTTTGGATACTAGTTGTTGTACCACAAGGCATTGTGCCTATTGGTACATTAAACGTCTTCAAGGAAGACATATATGGAAGGCAACATACCAACGTACAAAGCTGGGCTTTTGACGGAAAGGTATCGTTATCAACATTGTGTTAATAACGATTCAACCTTTTACCTGGTGCCATGGTAAATCCATTTTGAAGATGCTTGTTGATAACTGCATATTTCATTTATGAAATGTGTCAGTTGCAGATCAAAATCGCTTTCCTGAAAAGGAAACCTTTTGGAGGATGCTTACAACATCCTGACGATTTTGTATAACCGACAAACAAGTTTTGCTGGTTATTCGATCCATGTTTGGATTGAAGCCAGCATAGGTTCTAGGAATTATCGTTTTGATGTAATCATAATGGAGTATGATTTAATTCAAAACGAAATGATTCTTGTGTATATAAGGAGGTTAGTGGGAGAGCACTGATAGTTAAATTCCCATAAAACAATCGGTGAAAGCTTGGCTTTCATAAGAAATTCTCCGTGGAATTCTGGGGAGTAACAACCTTTATTCAAGGAATAAAGATCTACATGGATAGATTTGGAGTTGTTAACACTCTCTGGAAATTGTACATTTAAAATGTACTTGTATTGGTGTCTCATACGCTTTGAGCATATGGAGTCACAATCGGGTCAATCCAAGTGATAGTCACTGGATTAAAGTTAAGGACATCTATTAGTATCTTAGAGAACTAAAGATGCTGTCTTAAATTATGGAGTAGGAGAACTTGAAGTGACTAGGATCACTGCTGCAAGTTTCCAAACCGGTAAATATTGCGGTACTATAAAGTTTGAATAACGGGACAGTAAGCTGGAAATATTCCGAGCAAGATAACTGTTGCCGAATTAACAACAAATGCGGATTATTTCTGCAGCTGAGGCAGCAATAGAAGCCATTTGGATCGATATTAAATCTAATTAGATTAGATTTAGATTTGTTAGCGGCTGAGCTAGGTGTCAGCACAGGCTAAAGAATCAATGGTCTCATCGACGATCCAGATATATACTTCTATATTCATCTGATTCGTTCGGATCATACATCGTGGCGATGTGATGATCGTGTAAATCGCGTCAGACGATAATTAAGCAAATCCGCTGACGAAAACCTTTCCTCAGCAATTTGAGCGAACCGTACATAGTTCGGGTGTTAGACACTCGAGTGACTGGCTATGTGCCAAGTGGGAGATTGTTGGATAATATGACCCATAGCGTCACTATTTGTACAGATCACGGTGTTGTTGTACAAATTAACTATGTGACAAGGAAATTGCACTCTCATCATTTGTGATTAGATCACCATAGATGTATAAATGAAGAGAGGTCCATATGATTAGTTCCTGGATTGAGATGATATGAGACAGTATCAGTCCACGAAGGATTAATCATTAAATATCCCTAGCCGGAGTATTATCGAGACAGGACATCGATAATGCGGAATAGGCTAGTATTGCACTTGTGCGCGTTGTGAGGGCACGACGACATAGTTCTCATATATTTAAGTATTGGATACTTATGCAAGTGCGATAGGAGGTTGTGTTTCACCGATGGTACGGGAAACAGCTTCGCTCTGGATAGACCCCTCGGAATCCCATTGGTATTATGACTATGTGTCTATGTGAGGCCGAAATCAGGGTAGGTATGTATAGTCTTAACCTGAGACTTACATCGCTAATACTTACGATAATCGATAGACTTTGGTCTTGGTGGTACAGGGCTTTAACCGGTTCTGCGTACACCACTTCTGGGTTTATCAGAGAGTCGTAGTGTATTGGGTGTGATGTCAAGATGGAAGTATCACTTCAGTCATATTAGAGATGATGTCACGCAGGATACGGTATTAGTGCTCTTAAGTGCTGCGCGGCCATCGGGATATTATGACAAGGTCATGTATATCCGATTATAGAGACTAGTTACCAGACATCCGACATGTGCTTCGTACGGGGCAGACACAAATCCAGCCCCAGGCCTAGCACGTGACTATCCGATACTGGGGCGATATACACAATACTACGGTATACTACGCTGGATACAGATCTATATATTCCTGTAAGAATATTTTTGGAGAATTGGGTAGGCATGGCGCTTTGCTAGGAGCCACCCTTGTCTTGTAAATCGGTATAAACGTAGTACGAGGTGCTTACGTGTTCGGATAATCCGACGACCGTATTTACTGCCAACATATCCGGAGATCTCATGGGTCGCTTTCTGAAGATTCACCGATGATGTATAACTCGCACTTTAATTAATCTAGGATTAATTAGAAGAGAGAGAGAATTAATCTGGGATTAATTGCAGAGATATTTTATCTGGGATAAAATATTAATTAAAGAGAGAGAACGATTAATTTGGAATTAATCGATAAAATAATATATTTGATATATTATTAGAAATTGGATTTCGACGCGGAATTAAAATTAGATTTTAATTCGGGCGAACGAATTAAATTTAGAATTAATTCGTTAGCGACGTGAATAGTGAATTCGCTAGGCGTAATCATTTAATTACGACGCAACAGAAAATTCGTTAATTTGGAATTAGCGAACCCGAGCCCGGGATTATTTGCGAGCGCATTCGCATTTCGAATTCGAGTGCGGCACGTAAGTCAAATCGTGCATCAAATCGCTAGTCGCATCAATCGTCAAATCACTTGTCATTTTGAGTGATGTGACATGACATGTTGTCACTTTATTAAAGTGACTTGATGTGAATAGTAAATGGTTGTTGGAAAAGCATTAATAGGCTTTTTGCTTTTTTGACTTTTGTACTTGGTAAATGTAAATGCTTTTTGTATTTGATTTTATTTTTGGAAAATAAAATAAATATATAAGTAAAAACCATTTACCTTTTCTCTCTTTCCATTCACGTTTTCCCTCTTTTCTTCTCCCTCTCATTCACGGCTTAGAGCCATTTCATCTTCTTCTTCATTTTGGTCACTGCCGAATTGAAAGAGAAGCAAGTGAGAGTGTTTTTTTTTGCAAAACAAGTGTGCTAGCACACACATGGGTTATATTATGGTGATAGGGAAACGAATTTGTGAGCTTGGAAAGCTTGAAGCTTGGAGCTTCAATGGAGTCTTCAATGGCCGAACATGGAGGAGACCACCACCACCAAAAACGAGCAGTCCACAGCAAGGAGAAGCCTTGGGCGAGCTTATGGAGGGAGCTTGAAGGCTTGTATTCTTCATTTTATCAAAACCCATCAATGTGAGTATGAATTCCGCACCTCCTTTGATGTGTATTCAACTCGTTTTTATGCATGATTTATGATCTTGGGACTTGATTGAAACTCAACAGGATGATTGAAGAGCGATAAGAGGAGACGAAGGCGGTGACGTCCGAAGAGGAATGGATTCAATTCGGGTTTTATCATCTAGTTTATTTCTTAGAACTCTAATGATTTCCATTATGTTTATGACCCTATATCATTATTTTTATCTTTAGTCATGAACTAACTCTAAAATTCTACAGGATGATGTAACTAATGCTTGAAACTATGTGTTGTTTGCTAATATTATTATGATTTTTTATTCAGTTTATTTGTATTCTCTTGCGTTAAATGCTTCTTGTTTGTTGGCTATAAATTTAGATGATATATGTTTAGAATCTATCGCTCGAGATAGAGGGATTTTGAATAGGATCTAGATAATATAACCTATGAGTTTTATAGAGTTTGGGAGAATCTATAGTTCCTTTGAAGTCATTAACAAAGAATCACAAAGTGTAATGAGTTATTGATTGCTAGATTTTTATAGGGATATCAAAGTCTGTAGTTGATAATATTTTCATTGTTTCTTAGGAGAGAGAGTGAATATTTTAGGGTTCTTGACTTATAAACAATGCAGCTGAACAATGATTAATTGGCATGACAAGTACATATGGGATAGTTAGGTGAAATCAGATTCTAAAATCTCTCTCTTATTAGTTCCTCCTATTTTATAATTTTCATATATTATTTATTTAGCTTTATCTTAATTAATTATTTTCTAAATAATGTTATGATTATTAATTATAGTATTTAGTGTGAGTTGAACACAATCCCTGTGGGTTCGACACGCTTCACACATCTTTTCTAAAACTTTACATCGTACACTTGCGATACCATATAAAATATCACAACATAAGTCGACTATATTATACTTTAGAAATTTGATGTTCCTATCTATATCCCCGATATAATATCGATAGCCTGTGACGGAGGGATTATACGTATGGAATGACATTGACTTGCATAGTTTAGCGAGATTATCCATGGTCATCATAATTTTTGAGTGGGTGAATTATGGACACGAAATTTGATTTCGTTACAGATGAACCTAAACTTAGAGAGTCCCATAATATAAAGTGTACTTGTTGAGCACTTAGACAATACGTTATGAATAATACAGATTATTTATAATATCAATTAATAATTAATGTGTATTTATATTTAATACAAAATTTGATTAGATACATATTAATTAATTGTGAAATGAGATTTTGACACACGTAATTAATATATGTATTTTGTTATTTAGTGTAAATAAAAATACATATATATATATATATATATTAATAATTATTTTAATATAGGTATTGGATACCCGATCTCTCATCTAGTTATTTAAAATATTATTTAATGATTGTTTTGATATTTGATATCAGAAATCGCGACTATTGGATAACTTATTCTTTATAAACAGTTGCTGCATATTTTAATATTACTAGTAGTTTCATTGACGAAAAGATAAACATTAAGAAAAATATTTGGTTAGGTAAATAACTTTGAACAATACTTTACGAGATTGAGCATTAAATGCTTATTCCGTATGGTAAAAGATGACCTGATATGAGATCACACCATATATCCTTATCCATTTAATGAATAATATTCGGGAATTTGATTAATTCCAATTTAACCAATGATTGTCATTGGACCATAATATTTATTAAACTGATACATTAGATGTATGTAGTTTAATGAATTGTAAATTGCTTAAGATAGTTTTCTTTACTTCGTAACTTAGCCAATGAGTTGTCATGACTTAGTTACATATTTCTGATGAAACTCGGATAGAATGTTTTGACTATTTCAAAGATATTCGATCTGAAGTTTTGAAAACTGTATCTTTAAAATTCATCATGAGTCTTTGAATTGTTCAAAGATGTTTGATACGAACAAACACATGAATTTATGGCAATTAGTTGTAAGATTTTTCAATGAATATGATTCTTACTCAATATGATTCTTCTACGATTCCATTGTGATGGAATTGGTTAGTGGGAAGAATCAAATCTTATATGATTTGATTCGTTCGATATTGAATGTTACCGAATTAGTTTCAATACTCTAGGGGATATGCTCCAGTAACACCTTTTAATTAAGATTCCATTAGTTTTTTCAATTACGATTATGATATGTATAAGTAGAAAATTCTAATCTTGAAAAATTTAAGATATGAATCTTTCTTTTGTATAATGGTTATATAATTTAAAGTACTTGCTCCTCGAAAACTTGTGAGATTTTCGCACCGCAAGTATATGGTCTCAAGTTTTAGTAAAGATGAGTAAGAATTTCGAACCCACATGGATTGTAATCCAATTTTCACTGAGTACTATAAGCCAAGAATCCTAAATTATTCTACTCCCTCTCCTGAGTCCCAAGTGAAACTATTGTTAATTACCGACTTCAATATCCCTGTAAAAATCTAATAATTAACACCTAATTAAGCTTTGTGATTCTTTGTTAATGACTTCAAAGAAATTATAAATTCTCCCAAACTCTATAAATTCCCTAGGTTATATTTTCTAGATCCTATTTAAAACCCCCTCTTCCGAATGGTAGATTTGAAACATATAATCATCTAATATGTGGTCAACAAATTAGAAGCATTAACTACGAGAAACAATATAAATAAACTTAATCGAAATTTTCATAAATGTTATTTGGCAACTAATATATAGGTTCAAACAATAGGTTACATCATCCTATATAATGGAAGAACTAGTTCATACATAAGTTAAAGAACAATAACATAAGAGTGAGAATATTATAGTTGATAGAAAATTTTAAGGAAGAAAAATAGAATGTAAAACCCGAACAAATTCCTTGTCTTCGGTCTTCGCCACATTTGGCTCCTCCTCTTACTATTCAATCTCCTTCTTTTGATCTCTCTATGTTTTTGTGCTTCTAACTCTTTTGTTATGTCTCCCCAATCTCCCCTAGGGTTTTGGACGCACTGTTATATTTATAGGAAACCCTGGAGTCATTATGCGCATAGACTACTGCGTTTCCTGAAGAGTTTAA
The DNA here is from genome assembly GCA_019454045.1 of Zanthoxylum bungeanum. Lineage (NCBI taxonomy): Eukaryota > Viridiplantae > Streptophyta > Magnoliopsida > Sapindales > Rutaceae > Zanthoxylum > Zanthoxylum bungeanum. The sequence goes on along the minus strand of SKCR01040477.1, from coordinate 95,862 downwards.
AATTCTGTTGCAGCGCCACTCCTTTTTTCAGGATGAGTATTTTTTGCTTATTTTTCTGTTCCTGCATGCTTTCGTTGTATCCTTAAGCTCCCATAACACGTACATTTGCCCCATAATCCATGCTATAATGCTTCATGTCACTAAATCACAAAGCAACTACAAAACACACCAAACAACGCGAAATCTATCAAAATAATAAGCTTAAGGTTGCATAAATAAATGTATATAAATTACACTTATCAAACACCCCAAAACTCAAGATTTTTCTACTCTCGAGCAAAACTAAATAAAAATAAACCAACAAAAGTAATAAATTAACTAGGCCACTTTCGTAGGGATCACGTTTATCGGTTATAGGTGGTTGATTTTTTTTAGCCATATCATATAACATAAATAATTACAAATAGAGATAGATATCTAAGTAAACGATTATTCATCTTCACCCAATTTCTTCAATTAATCACTTAATTATCTACATAGGTTCTTACTGTTAGAAACCTATTTTTTTAAGTTCTTATGAGTCTAACCTAGATTACCTACTGAAGGCATCAGATAAAAGACATTCAAACACTTATCGTTTTCTAATATGTCATACTAAACACACAACATCATCATTAGACATCATCCATCATTCCTAGATTATATTATTATTATTATTACTATTATTACTATTATTATTATTATTATTTTTGTTTTTTTACACCACAAAAATGCATACCATAGGTAAAGAAAGAAACAGAAAAAAATATGACACCAGAAAAACAACATAAATATACAACGCAACACAAAACCACCAAACTGAAATCGAGTAGTGCCCTCAATGCGCAAAATACAGAAAATCTATGTGAAAGGTACTTAACTGAGATGACCATTATTAATCATCATCCTCCTCAAATGCATCAATAGGGTAAGGTGGAAAGATGCGTGGTGAAGGAAAACGAACTACATTGGAACCTGAGTTAGGCCCGCTATTTGCAAACATCTCAACCAGAGCATAGTTGAAGTCCACAGAATATGCCATATAGTTATCGACCCGCTGCTAAAAAACATGTTATACTTGTATGTGACATTATATCTCTGTCTCAAGTAATGAAAGTCGTTCGTCCAAATTAAGATGAGATGTTGGAGTCCACAGTGGACGAGGACGAGCCAAACCCGCTCCTCGGGAAGAACTGACCACTCGGGCAGGACCACAATCGTGTGTTTCCTCATCGTCCATTTTCTTATAATGGGTAAGGATACCCGCATCAATCAGAACCTGAGGCTAAATAGTTCTTCACTCTTATCCCATTTGACCCCCGCATTATGACACATATCCGTGATCAGAGAAGGATGAGGAAGTCCTAGTGTAGTCATACCCCTTACAACATCAAGGATGGAATCTTGAATGATGCACCTAACATTAATGGATTTTTCAGTTATAATTGCATAAGTTAGAGCAGAATAATCTTTGGTCACATGGGAGGTGTGGCTGGCTGGCATAAGTTTGGAGGAAACAAATAAAAACCAAGCCCTGGAATATTTTCCCAAAGCCGTCTTATTAAAATGCACTGCTACTCTCTGATTGGTCTTCCATCTAGCGCCTTCTCCATGTAAGGTAGTGATTATTTCATCAGAACCTAGGTCCTCCGTGAAATATGTAATAAACTCATCCCCATCAATGTCTGGCAAATGATAAAAGGTTATGATGATGTGTTGGTCAAAAGGCATCGTCTTGCCCCTTACAAGCACCTTCATTCCCTCATGGCGCACCTTCAAATTTACATAAAATTCTCGAACCACATGCACAACTGCATCAGCAGGGGGTCTTGTAAACTCTTCACATCCCCGATTTAGAATCATATGTACTATTTTGGGGTCATGTGCAATAGAGACCTGAATTCCTCGTTCCCGAATTAGATTCTTTGAAAGGAATGCATTGAAATTTGTAAATGCCTCCTCATTCTAACAGCACTTGTTGGCCAGGCAAAAATTCTCGGTGGAGGATTTGTTTATCGTGCCACTGCTTTGTTCGTTCTTTATTAATCTTGGCATTCTCCTAGGAATTATTACGAAATTCTGCCATTTCATTTAGTTGAAGTAGACGCTGATCTCCCGCTACTTTGAGATCAAAATTCAACATTTTTTCCGCCCAAAACGCGTGATGCTCCCGTTCAACAGGAAAATGACAAGCCTTTCCGAACACCAACTGGTACGGTGACATCCCCGATAGGTATTTTAAAAGCATTTCGATATGCCCATAAGGCATCATCAAGCTTCATGGCCCAATCCTTCTAGTTGATATTTACTGTTTTCTCAAGAATCGGCTTAATCTCCTGATTAGATATTGCATATTGGCCATTAGTTTGCGGACGATAGCCCAATCGACTTTATGCTTCACGCCATATTTTGCAAGAAGAGCATTGAAAAGCTTATTGCAAAAGTGCGTACCTTCATCACTCAAGATAGCTCTTGGGGTACTAAATCTTGTAAAGATGTTCTTTTATACAAAGTTGATGACAACCCGAGCATCATTGGTAGATGTTGTAACAGCTTCCACCCATTTGGTGTAACATCCAGAAATTCGGAACCTCTTCCGGAAAGATTTTATATTGCAGATCGAGTCTCAAATGAGACTATATCGGTGAAAAAAAGTTTAAGTGCTGAAATATAGCTCGGAATATTTTAAAGTGAAGCTTGGTCGAGTTGGAAAATGCATGGTTTCGAGAACTAGTTACACGAATTCTGATTTTATCGTTATACGCGTAGAAGTATCTTATCTTGGATATAAAGATAGCAAATGAATTTCCGACTCATTTTTCCGAGATGAACAACTTTCATTTTGAACACTTTTTGAAATTTGCATCAGAAGAGCTTCAAAAATCTGAATTTTCATGAAAGCCCCTTGATAGGGGCCTGATTGCAATTTTGCAGGGGCCTGAATGTAAATTCCAAAAACATTTCTATATATACCCTTAAGTTTCAAGAAATTATATAATGGGCATAAGCTTCCCATCATCTCCACCCGACCCCCCTGTGTTTTTGGATGAGGCTTGCACCGGTGGATAGCTGGCTACCGCCTGCCGGCGCACTGGCATAGAAAGAACCACTGGCCCACCCCAACCTCCAACTGTCGGCGGCCAGCCAAAGAACGCCGGAATCCGGTGAAACAACGTGAACAATACACGCACATGGATTTACCGATCCCGGCTCATCAATTCATTTCAAGACCTGAGCCACCCATGAAATCGAAGCTCTCGGAGAGTACTACAAGTTGGAGGTGATGGATTTTCTGATCCGTACACGATTGCACGTGAAATGAGATAAGAAGATTAAGATGAATAGTGACTCATGGTGAATAGTAGCTCTAATAATTTCATCGATTCTAGCGCATTCGTGGGATCGTTTGGAGTCTGTGTATGGCCTCGAAATCTCAGTAATACCTCTTGGTAAAAATCCGCAAATTTCAAGTTTATAATTAAATATTCGAATGCATCTAGTAGTTTCGTAGAGTAGCGTAATGATATATAATGAATTGATCGAGTATTAGTATATTGAATATGTGTATAGGGTTGAATCCGAGAGAAATCGAAGCGAATATGATCAATTCGATAAGTAAAGTGAGTTTTCGGTAAAGTCGGGTTTCACATGTATCTGTGATTTGATGAACGTAATTAAGGATATGACTTAATTATGATGAAACAATAGTATTTGAGTAATTTCAGAGAGGTTTGGAGAGCTAGGATCCTATCCTTCCGTAATATTTTCGGAAACTTTTCGGAAGATTTGTCGGAAATGCTTAATTTACATTTTTTGGATACAGGGTTGACGTAGAACATGTTGGGTTCTCCAAGAACCAATAAGCCCTAGGCTCACGGCCATGGAGAGAAGAATGAGTGAGTTGTGTATTTTTGATTTTCCAAAATCAAGAATATCAATTACCAAAACAAAAGTATACTGATTGTCGCAAGTATTAGCGATGCAAGTCTTAGGTTAAGACCAAATACACCTACCCTGATTCGGATTCCCATAGACACATAGTCATACTACCAATGGGATTCCGAGGGGTCTATCCAGAGCGAAGCTGTCCCGTACCATCGGTAAACACAACCTTCTATCACACTTGCATAAGTATCCAATACTTAAATATATGAGAACTATGCCGTTATGCTCCCACAACGCGCACAAGTACAATACTAGTCTATTCCGCATTATCGATGTCCAGTCTCGATAATACTACGACTAGGGATATTTAATGATTAAACCTTAGTGGATTAATATTGTCTCATATCTTATTAATCTGGTACTAATCATATGGACTTTTATCATTTATATATCTTGGTAATCTAATTACAAATGATAAAAGAGCAATTTCCTTTGTCACATAGTCAATTTGTTCAAAACACCATGTTCTGTACAAATAGTGATGCTATGGGTCACAATTGTCCAACAATCTCCCACTTGGCCTATAGCCAATCACTCAAGTGTCCTACAGCTGAACTATGTACGGGTCGCTCAAACTTCTGCTGAGAAACAGCTTTCGTCAGCAGATTTGCAAGGTTATCATCTGATGTGATTTATTCGATCATCACATCGCCACGAGGTATGATCCGATGAATCAGTTAAAACCATTTGAAGTACATACTTGGATCATTGATGAGACCATTAATTCTTTAGCATGTGTTGTAGCCTAACTCAGCTGCTAACAGAACTACTCCTAATCCAATTAGGATTATATAGATCCAAAATTGCTTTTTTTGCTGCCTCAGCTGCAGTAATATTCCGCTTGTGTTGTTTATTCGGCAACAGTATCTTGCTTGGAATATTTTCAGCTCACTGTTCCATTATTCAAACTATATAGTACCCTTATTATGACTTATAGTCGTTTTTATCGGTTATGAAACTTGCAACGGTGAACCCAGTCACTTCAAGTCCTCATTCTCCATAGCTTAAGAAAGCATCACTAGTTCATCTAAGATACTTAAGGATGTTCTTAACATCAATCCAGTGACCATCACCTAGATTGGCCAGATTGTGACTCCATATGCTCAAAGTATATGAGACACCAGGTCGCGTACATATTTAAAATGTACGAGTTCTCGGAGAGTGCCAACAACTTTTAGGTTTATCCCATTAGATCATTTTTCCTAGAATAAAGGTTGCCTCTCCCAAGTATTCTATGGAGAATTTTTATGAAAGCCAAGCTATCACCGATTGTATTATGGGAATGTCATTTCCAAGAAATGATATGTCATCATTATATAGGACAATCATTGTTAGTATGCTCACATTAACCTTCTTATATACACAAGAATTATATTCGTTTTGAATTAAATCATATACCATTATGATCTTATGAAAATGTTAGTTCCAAGAACGTAATTCTTGCTTCAATCCATAAACAGATTGAATTAACTTGCAAACCTTGTTTGCATGTTTTGGTACGAAAAAACCGTCAGGATGTTGTAAACATTCTCCAAAAGGTTTCCATTTAAGGAAAGCGATTTTGACGTCCATATGCCATATTTCATAAATGAAATATGCAGTATTAGCAAGTATACACTATGTCGATGACAATACCCTTTCTGTACAAGCCTAGCTGTGTACATTTGTTTGTTGCCATCCATGTTTGTCTTCCTTGAAGACTTATTTAGTACCAATAGGTACAATGCCTTCTGGTACATCAACCAGTGTCTAAACTTGGTTGTATACATGGAATCCATTTCGGACTTCATGGCACTTTGCCATAAAAGGAGTCGATACCTTGTATCACTTCCTCATACGTAGCCGGTTCGGCATCCTCAATAAGATTGATATCTTTATGAGGTGAGATCACAAACCCATACCTCCCAGGTTGTTTTCTAACTCTCTCTGACCTACGCGGTTCTTGTGTATTCGAATATTATTGGTATAGTTTCATCCCTGATGAACTGTTGGTGTTCCATGAGGACTCGGTGCCTTGAACAGTATTACTCTGATTTCCATCGAGTTTTACTTTATTCCCACTTACCACTGCATATAGGAATTCCTCTTAGGAAAATCGCATGGAGAGCAACAATTACATTGTTCTCTTGTGAGTTATACAAGTAATATACTTTGGTTTCCCTAGGACAACCTACAAATTAGGCACTTATCCGATTTGGGTTATAGTTTGGTATCATCCTAACGTATGCCTAGCATTCCCAAATCTTCAGGAATGAGAAATCCGGTTTCTTTCATGTTCATATCTAATATGAGGTATGTCGAACAAATTTTCATGGAACCTTATTCAAAATAAGTATTGCACTGTTTAGTGTGTATCCTCAGAAGGAAATTGGTAGCTCAGAGTGACTCATCATTAACCTAACAATGTCCAACAAAGTTCGGTTTCTCTGTTCGGACACACCGTCAAATCGAGGTGTTCCTGGAAGAGTCCACTATGAAAGAACACCATACTCTTTCAAGTAATCTTGAAACTCATATGTTTAAGTATTTTACACTATGATCCGACCATAATGTTTTTAATACTTTTACCGGTCTATTTTCTTACTTCGTGTCGAAACTGTAAAAGTTTCTGACTTATGTTTCATAAGAAACACATAACTATAACGAGATGCAACATTCATAAAGGTTACGAAGTATTCATATCCACCTCTAGCCTAGCTAGACATGGGCCCACTTACGTCACTATGAACGAGGGCTAACAGATCAGTGGCACTTACACTTTTACCAAGTAAAAGGTATTTTAGGCACTTTGCCTAATAAACTAGATTCGTAGAAATCATTTGAATTAGAATCAAATCTGTCCTAGTACCCAATCTTCGAAAGTGTGGATATACGAGTCTTGTTAATGTGTCCCAAACAACAATGCCACAAATAAGTCTCATCTGATTAATTCAGTTTGAGCTATTTGTTTGTCATGCTATATGTATGAGATTAATTTATATTCAAAATATAAATACTATTATTCACATCTAATGTGTTTATCTCAATATCATCTTTATAAAATAAAACACTAAGTGTTCTAGAATATAAAGGTATACCCGCAACGAGTTATACTAGATATAGAGATTATATTTCTAGTCAAAATAGATACATTATAACAGTTTCCTAATTCAAGTACATATCCCAATGGCAGTTCCAAAACTTAGGTTTCTAAGGTTAAAACAGCGACTTTCATCCCGTTTCTGACTCGCAGGTCTATCTCAAATGAAGTCAGTCTCCTGCTAATCAGCAGATTCTGCACATCAGTACATATTTATGTACCACATCTAGTATCAAAAATCCAATTTTGAAACTAATAGTGAACATGTTTATGACAAACACACTTGAAGCCGGAGCCTTGCCCCGCCTTCACTTCCTTCATGTCTGCCTTGTCCATACGGCAGTCACACATCCAGTGACCCCATTTGCCATAGTTTAGGCAGACATCCAGTGATGATTTTGCCTTTGCCTATTTTAGAAGCTCTGGCTCCGCCTCCTAGAGCATAGCCATCAACTCTCCAAGAGTTTTCTCTTGGTTCATAATGAACCTTCCCCAGCTTTCAGGTAGAGACTATAAGATCAAATCTTTGGTAGTCTCGGCCAAATAGGTAATGCCCAGCTAACCTAGCTGATCGATTTCAGCAATCATCTGCGACACCTAGTGCTTGACAGATGTACCCTCTGACATACACGAGCGAAATAGCTTCTTTTGCAATTCATACTTCTAAGATCTAAGGATAGATCTGTCAAGATCCTTTAATTTCAACATCATGGTATAAGGATCTAATCCTTAGTTTTGACGACAAAATTAAAGTGTCATTGCATCAAGCATAAAGGATTGAACACTAAAGTTATCATCACCATGAGTCTTCCAAAGCTCATGCTCTACTATTTGCTCAACTCTGGGCTCAGGCCCGAGAGGTTTCTCTATCAAATAGAATAACTTCTCAGTTCCTAGAACTATCCTGAGGTTATATTCCCAATCTGAAAATTGAAGCCGTTTAAAGACATTTTCACCCAGGATTATGTTTTAAACGCTAATCTTTCAGTTATCTTGATTTCAATAGTCCAACTAGCCAATCAACGATTTCGGATATAATCAAATATAATGATTACTATAGTCTAACTATATAATCAACTACTATTTGATTGGTTAAATTCAAATATATTGATTACTATAATCAAATTATATAATCAACTATAAATGAAGTAGTTTGAATACAGTCCAACTGTTTAATTAAAACAACAATTGAATATTAGTCCAACTAATATATTTAAAAAACTTTTAATGACGAAAAATGAAATGAGCGCGTATTGGCAAGTATCTAAACGAAATTGCAAATTTAATACTTGCCTCCCACTATTTTTCGGCGAGCCTCTAACCCTCTGTGGAGTACTTGGGAAACCTAGTTTCCTAGTAGGCTAGGATCCCGTTAAATAACACACAATCTTGACTTTGGCCAACAAATTGTATGAAACTAAACTAGGTAGATCTCTAAGATCAATTGGATCCCATCCAATTCCTAGATCCAGTAGGTGGACATCCAAGTCCGAAACATATATCTAATACATGCAATATATATGATATATTCCCTAACCTTTTTCCTCTAAATCAACTAAGCCTTGGCTTTGGCTCAACAAGTTTATTGATTCCAATTAAGCGGGACCCATTGACCTTGGAAAGCTTCGTAATCGATGTCGATGAACAAGAAGTGGTCTTGACTTTGGCCAACAAATCACAACTAGGGCAAGACATACGATATGGAACAAAGCCTTCATGATTCAAACACATCCGCGATGGACAAATGTCTTGACTTTGGCCAACAAACCAGTGCCAATCTTGGATCTTGAGAATGAATCATTCAATGGAAGGAAAACACTTAATATTTGTTGAGGGTTTTTATTAGGTCTCATCATACACCCATAAGCATGCATTCTAAAAGCATAATAAGGCGCGGTAAATAAATTAATAATGATATGCGGATGGATATCTCACAAATTGTTCCTAGAACAAATCACTCCATTTCCTCTCCCCGTTAGCACTATTCTTACTTCTACCCAATTACATAATACTTCTAAAGAAACCTCATTTACATTGAGGGGAATATGTGAGAAGAGAATTACAAAGAATCGAGAGATAAAGGCTGGACACGCAGGTCCAATTTAATAAATTCTAAATTTATTACAACAATTTCCAAAATTGCCCCCACCCATCTAATATCCATCTGATATACATTATTCATACATCACATCCATGTATTCACACAAAGCATGTTATCAATCAATCTAATCCAATTAATTAATCTTCTATTAATGACCATCCAATGTTCAAACAACGATTTGATTTGCGCGAGTCCAACTCGTTTAAGAATAAGTATTCAAAGTATGAATTTTTGAATTATATCAAACTACAATATTAAATCCAATTTAATTTGTATTCAATACTAATTCTTTATTTAATTCCAAATTAAATAATTACACTTTATAATGTGCCTTTACGACTTAGATTCTAAATCTAATCTTAATGGGTCTCAAAGCCCAATTAACATGCAATGTCAATTTTAATTAAAGTCCAATGGGCTTTTAATTAATTCATAAGGCATGGACTTTGGCAACCAAAGCCCAATAAGGAATCACTTTTTGCCACAAAATTAATTTTGGCCCATTAGGGCCAATTAAATTTTTAAAGGCCCAATTATCATATTTGGACTTTATGGAAATGGTTTAAGGCCCAATTGGATCCAACCAATTATCATAAACCAAACTTGGCCCAACCAAGCCCATTAAGCCCAAATACAACAATATTAGCTCATTTCCAAATTAAGCCCAATTAATTAAATTCTAATATTCCAAATTTCACAATTTAATTAATTGAAGTGTATTGCACTAATTAATTATCTAAATTAACATTTCTAAAACATCAATTTAATTAATTAATCATGCATTAATTAATCAACTTATGTCCAACACAAATTGAAGCAAAATCAATCCCAACATGCTTATTAAGCTCTCGGCAATATGGTAATTTTTTCATCAATTTTGATTTCAATCCAATTAAATCACAAATCAATTTATCCATGTATTTTAAACACATCCAATGGTCTAAAAAACAAAAATCACCAAGAGCTACAAGAGTTCATATTTTCGGCCAAGCCCTCAAATTTGGGGAAAAATAATCCAATTAATTTTTCATCAAATTAATCATGCATAACTCTAAGTTATCAATATATAAGCATACTCAAAAAAATAATTTGATCAAATCATGCTCAAATCAAAAAAACCCAAATTCAAGATTAAGAACCCTAAAATATTTCATGCTTAATTTAGGCTCTGATACCATTGTTGGGTTCTCTAAGAATAATAACCAAGATCTTTAAGCATAAAATAATGTGAATACGCAAAGAAGTAGCTGAAATACTTACTTTGAACGGATTGGATGTTGGTGGAGAGTTCAAAACTTTTGCTCCTTGTGTAGTGCTCCAAACTCCATTTGATTTGTATGTTGAGCTTCCATGCTTGAATCTTGAATTCCAAACTCAATGGTTAGTGTCCCTAAAACCTTTGAATGACTCCTTGTGAAGTGATAGCTTGCAAGATTTTGAAGAAAAATCAAGAACCAATAAGCCCCAGGCTCACGACATTTGGAGAGAAAAATGGAGGCCAAATTCGGCCATGGAGAGAAGAATGAGTGAGTTGTGTATTTTGGATTTTGGATTTTCGAAAATCAAGAATATCAATTACCAAACTTAAAACAATTGATATATGTCACTTTCACATCAATTTTAATAATGCTTGTGTAAGAAACCAGCAACCATCAAAATCCCACCAACTTCTATCAACAAAAAGTTGATAAAGTTGCCTAGGTGATGTTACAAGTGTGGGCCCCACTTTAATTCAAAATCCGAGTGGGCCCGCAAACACATTCCGGGCTCGGGTTCGTTAATTCCGAATTAACAAATTTTTTCGTTGCGACTTAATTAAATAATTATGCATAGCAAAATTACTATTAAAGTCGCTCGCGAATTAATTCTAAATTAATTCATTTGCCCGAATTAAAATCTAATTTTAATTCCGTTATGAAATCTAATTTCATTTAATATATCTAATATATTATTTTATCGATTAATTCCAAATTAATCGTTCTCTCTCTATTAATTGAATTTTATCCCATATAAAATTCTCCGTAATTAATCCTAGATTAACTTTCTCTCTCTTCCAATTAATCCCAGATTAATTATGTTCGAGTCATACGTCATCGGTGAATCTTCGGGAAGCGACCCATGAGATCCCTGGATATGTTGGCAGTAAATCCGGTTGTCGGATTATCCGAACACGTGCGTACCCGGTACCACGTTCTTACCGATTTACAAGACATGGTTGGCTTCTAGCAAAGCACCGTGCCTACCCAATTCTCCAGAAATATTATTTTAAGGAATATGTAATCTATGTCAGGCGTAGTATACATAGTATTGCTTATTACGATCCAGTATCGAATGTCACATACTAGGTCTGGGGCAGGAATTGTGTCTGCCCTGTACGAAGCATATATCAGATCTCTGGTAACTAGCCTCTATAATCGGATAATCATGACCTAGTCATATTATCTCGATGACTGCAGTACATAAGAGTACCAGTTCTGTATCCTAAGTGATCATCATCTCCATATGACTGGAGTGATACTTCCATCTTGACATCACACCCAATGCACTACGATTCTCAGTATACTCAGAAGAGGCGTACACAGAACCTGTTAAAGCCCCGGATGACCAAAACCTAAGTATACTGATTGTCGCAAGTATTAGCGATGCAAGTCTTAGGTTAAGACCAAATACACCTACCCTGATTCGGATTCCAATAGACACATAGTCATACTACCAATGGGATTCCGATGGGTCTATCCAGAGCGAAGCTGTTCCCGTACCATTGGTAAACACAACCTCCTATCACACTTGCATAAGTATCCAATACTTAAATATATGAGAACTATGTTGTTATGCTCCCACAACGCGCACAAGTGCAATACTAGTCTATTCCGCATTATCGATGCCCAGTCTCGATAATACTACGACTAGGGATATTTAATTATTAAACCTTAGTGGATTAATATTGTCTCATATCTTATTAATCCAATACTAATCATATGGAATTTTATCATTTATATATCTTGGTAATCTAATTACAAATGATAAAATAGTAATTTCCTTTGTCACATAGTCAATTTATACAACAACACCATGTTCTGTACAAATAGTGATGTTATGGGTCATAATTCTCCAACAGAACAATGTATAATGATGTTATATGAGTATTGGATGTATTATGAGAAATGAAACTGAAATCACTGAAAACAAATTTAATTTGGATTTTTCTAGATAGTTTGGGAGTTTATGCTATCAATAGGTTTTCCATGATTAACGACCCTCACATTCCGTATTTTGTGTTACATATAGGGAAAAAGAAAGGATAGCATGGACATCAGGTAAGTATCTCACTATGAACTCGTCGTAGTAGATAAGGTACGATGGTTGATTATATGTTTAGATATGTGTATAGATTGAAGGCTCATAAAAATAAGTAATAGTATTTATGGAGTTTTAGAAAGCATGAAATGAACGTTTTGAGTGGTACAGACAGTGAGATTCCTAAAGAGCATGTATTGAAGCAGATTGTCTGAAAGTATGCATAGTGTCAGGTTCTTAATAGCAAGCTAGTATTAGCATGATAAGTTTGGTACAAGTTGTCATTACTTTTTCATAGTTAAGCATGTCTTCAAGTAGAGCACACTTCCGTACCCGAGATGTAAAAGTTTTGCAAAGAGTTTAAACGAAGTTTTCCAGATTTCATTTTAGTTTGGTATGAGTGTGGAACCAGTGTATGAAATGTATTGAGATGTTTAATGACACGTTCGAGCATTTTTCATATAGATCCATTTGTTGAAATGGGGTACGGATCCATTTTGTATGTATTGGATGAGTGAGATGTCACTAGCTCGTAATTGGATGTGGTCGACTTTGCTGTTGTGTATATGGGTAATGACATTGCATTGCATTGCATTTCATTGCATGACTTACATGATCATATGGTTGTTATGATGATACATATGCATTTTTCATAGCCAGAGGGAGACACTGTGTTCATTTATAGATACATACCCTGGACTAGGGGAACGGCGATGCGCAACGCCCCTGGATCTTAGTTATAGTGAGTGGACATTTTCTTTCTAGTTGAATTTTCTTTTCTTTTATATTGTTATATGTAAAGATTTATGTTTTCGCACATAAGACGTTAGACAAATTTATTCCAGTTGTTTTAAAGAAAAAGTAAGCTTAAAAAAGACTTGATTTAAAAAGCATGAGTTCTGTGATTTTTCGATGCATGGGGAAAAACTTACCACAATATGTAACTTGATACAGACATGGAATTGACAGTTGACATGTGCACATGTAGAGGACTGGGGGGACGGTGATACGTAATGCCTCCAGATCCTAGTTCAGGACTATGGATGACAGATGCCCATAGATCCTAGATTCAGAGCTTCGAGGGTAGTATAGATTTACACCCCCAGTTCTAGTTCGCTGGATTGGGGGACGGCGATACGTAACGCCCAAGACCACTAGTTTCAGGGACAATAGTGGCATGCTTTGGGGGACGCGATACTTAACGCCCCCAAGTCATGGATTTGCACTCCTGGCTCTAGTTAGACGTTTGAGGGGATGACAATACGTAACGCCCTATACGTTAGGTTTTCAGAGACAGAGACAAGTTTTTCAAAAACATTTTTCAGAAATCAGTTTCACATATAGTTTTCAAAACATATCTTTCAGATACAAATTTTTCAGAAATGGATTTTTAAAGAGAGATTTACAGAAAATTATGTTTTATAAACAAGTTTTCAAGAGAAATAGTTTTAAGGGAATCACATAGATTTACAGACAGAAAAGAATTTCCAGAAAAGTTTCACAGGAAGAGATTTAGTTTCAGACAAGAAAAGAGTTTTCAGAATGATTGGCTTTCTTAAGATATTTTCTTTGATATGGAAATTTAGTGATAGCCAGTTCTGATTTGATGAGTAGCCTTATTGTATGCTATGAGTATATGCCTTGTATAAATTGTACGTTGAGATGCATGATCGATTTGTGATATTAATGTAAGGGTTGAGTGTTGGGTATTTACCATATTTAGAATATAGTTGTGAGGATTCTAATAGATGGAATCAAGCGTCAGTATCTTATATTATATGGAGGTCTGAGGCATCAACTCAGTGTTTCAGTAAAAGTTTTACAGCTAATAGTTAGTTAATACTTATAATTTAGCTTACGTAGTCCATATGAAGTATCAAACCATATTTAAGCTCACTAAACCACAACGGGTTTGGTTTGGCCTTAGCCACGGGTTTGGGTGGTTTGGTAGATAACAAGTTAGTTCCAAGTAGGAGAATTTGCTAATATATAAAGTATAGCTACAGTGCGGAAAAAAAAAAGTGTTTGTATGTGGTTGAATACTTCTAGATTTGTGTATGAGAGACTCCAGAATTCTGCAGATGTGAAATATAGTATGTAATCGAAAAGATAAGTTTACTACAGTGTTGCATTCAGTACAATGAGTAAATTATCCAGATTTAATATAAGTTAACGGTCATCAAGTGACAATGAAATTTATAAGTTTGTATACTTACGCATATATGATTTCTATTTAAGTTCATATTGTTACTTGATAAATTTACATAAGACGTAAGTTACTTAATGAGCTTTATAGATCACACCCTGACTGTTTGCTAGTTTTGCAGGTTCACATTGGACTTATAGTGCTAGAATATTTTAGAGGCGTCTTGCAGACAGCGGATCACCCCAATGTTATCAAGTCAGTCTTGAGTCGTTGAATGGTTCTGGGATGTGTGATTGGGCTTCCACAGCCTTAGTTTATTTATTTGTATCACATATGTAGTCTTAATCGTGCTGAGCATGTAGTTATTTGTAGTTATTTATTTTATGTCAGGTCGGAGGCCTATTTACATATTAGTTGAGATTTGTCGAGCCTGAGGCCTATTTGCATGAGTTGAGATTATTGCTTTTGAATTTTATATCAGGACACCTCGATGTGCTGGACTTGGATCCAGGTTTCATGATTTTTAGCAAAGGTCATGCGGAAATTTTAGTAGAAATAGAGGCTTATGGAGATGGGTTTTCCTATCTCCTCCCGGTAGCATCCTGGCTTTGGGCGGGATGTTACATTTGGATACATAGTCAACTACTAGTAGAATATATGTTTGGCCAAATGAATGGGGAAATGGCCCTATAAAATAAATCCTCCACACATCAAAAATTTCAACCTCTATTATGTTTGTTAACGGTAGCTCATGGTGTTTGGAGATGTTTCTGAGTCATTGGCAACGATCACAAGTTTTTACGAAATGATAACTATCTCAAAATAGCGTTGGCCAATAAAATCTGGATTGAAGTACCTTAGAAGCTGTTCTTGTGGCTCCAAAATGTCCACCATAAGGGGCATAGTAGCATTGATTGAGAATTTCCTTAGCTTCTTCAGCCGAGACACATCTTTGGGTTATTTAATCTGGGCATCTCTTGAAGAGTAAAGGCTCATCCCATAGGTAAAACTTTACATCATGGAGGAACTTCTCCATTGTTTTGGCTGCTTTGCTCATCTGAGGCATTACCAACATGTTTCCTATTTCTGAGGGTCATGTATTGCTTGGAAATGCTCATTTTTTATTGCTTGTCATAGAAGATGCTAGTTGGAAAATTTGGACATCTAAGGATTTCATCATCGCCCCTATATTTCCTATGTGAGTTTCAATGTTGTTGAGCCTTAACTCATTGTTTTCAAAAATTTCTATGGATTTTCAACAAATGTGCTCACGAGACCATCTAATGATGGTTTCTGCTCTGATATTTGATTGTTGAAATCTGGTGGGGGTTGCAAGACATTCTTTGTGTTTGCATAACAAAATTTATCAGAGTTGCGAAGTCCTGGATGATAGTAGTTGGGTGCAGGGTTACCCCTATAATTGTTGAAGTTCATGTTATTCATGTAGTGGACTTGCTCTAGGCTTGTGTCTCCTTCAAGTAACATCATACTTACAGCAGCCGCAGCTTCAATAGATGGTTGTGTTCGTTGATTGGTTAAGGCTGCTATATGAGTTGTGAGGGATGAAATTTAAGCTGTTAATGCCACGATAAGATCCACTGCATGTATGCCTGCCACCTTCGTCCCAGACGAGAGTTCGCTAGGCCATTGGAAGTTATTCATAGCCATCTCCTCTAATAGAGTGTAGACATCCTCATCATTCTTCTTAAAGAGAGTTCCCCAGCGGCTGCATCAACCATATTCCTATTTAGACCACTCAACCCATTGTAGAATAGCTGAATCTACACTTAATCTTCATAATTATGTTGTTGGCATCTCCTCAGTTGATCCTTAAACCTCACCCATGTTTCATACATATTCTCAGTCTCCAACAGTTTAAATATGTTTATCTCCATTCTCAGTTAGGCTGATTTAGGAGGTGGAAAGAACTTCTCCAAAAATCGTGTGGCCATATCCTCCCACGTCAGGATGCTCCTCATTTGTATGGACTACAAGTAGGGGATTTTAGGGGTAAACGCAGCGGAACGAGAAAAATAAATTTTTCTGATTTCAATAATTTTTCTCGGGCAATTAAAATAACTTATTTATTCTAATTACTCAATACTTAAAAACTGAATTTTTTACCCAAAAATCAGATTTTCCTATATTTACCGTGAGACCCCAATAGTTTGTATTTTGATCATTTTAGTCCTAATTTATCAAATACTAATTTAAGTGATTTCAAATCAATACCAAAATGATTTCAACATATCATATACATCAAAATATAACTCACAACACAAAACCCAATTTTTCTTCAAATTGCCGAGAGGGTCACTCACTTGCAACTTTTTAAAATTTGGCCCAAATTTGTCCAAAACAAGTTTAAATGATTTCCAATCAACACCAAATGTTTTGTACATCTTATATACATCATTATACAACACATATATGAAAACCCCGATTTTGGTAGAGGTATAAACCCAAATTTCTCAAATTAATCCAATTAATAAAATTAACCAAATTAAACAAATCCAACACTTTAATCTATTCTCTACAACACCAAACAAGTCTCATCACTATGAAATAACTCAAGAAAAATTCTAGGTCATCAATGAGTGACCTAACAACTCTAAAATGGCAACAAGATCATCAAATGATCAAAAGTGTGCTAATACACCTTTAATAAGCTAACTTTGTTAAACATACATGCATACATCTTTCATTCATGCTTCCAACCATCATAACACAAACATAAGAGAGTATAAAAACTTAATAACTACACATGTTGTAGCCAAGAACAAAAGGAATAAGTTTCTTTCTAATGGAAAGTTGAAAATACTTACTAAATTCCAAGCTTTCTTTGATTTCTTCTTGGTTTCTTCTCTTTTCTCTCAAGTCTCTTTTGTTTATGTTTTTGGTGGCTTCAACAAGTGAAGCAAATGAAAAAATGAAAATCTTATATACCAATAGGGTTTGGCCGAATTTGGTGAGAAAAATAAAACAAGATATTTTTCAATTTTTCTAAACAAATATCAAAGAGTAAAGTGCCATTTGACTACCTTTTTCTTCAATGTAAAGTTCATAATTTACACTACTTAATAATTTCCTTACTTTATCATAACGATAGATATTTATATTTTAATTATATTAATCATTTAATAATTAAATAAATAATTAAATACAAATATCTCAAATATATGTATTATATTTACTTTAAATATTCCAAATACATATATTAATGATATATGTAAAATATCATAATTTGACATTTAATTAATGTGTTTTTAATAAAATCACACATTAAATACAAGTACACATTAATTAGGAAATGTCCAAAAGGTCCATATGTATGTATCTTTCGTTTAACCGTTAAATAATTTATAAATAATCAATATTATTCATAAAAATTCCCCTAGTGCTTTACGAGTGTATTTCGTTAGTGAGACTCTCCAGGTTCAGGCATATCCATAACAAAATCCAATTTCGTGTCCATAATCTTCCCACCCCGTAAATTACGACGAATATGGATAAACTCACTGAATCATACAAGTTGAGGTAATTGTATATGTATAATCCATTTGTCACAGGTATCCGGATTATTCCAGAGATATAGACATAAAGTCAAATCTCTATAGATATAATCACGTCGACGTTTCTATTAGAAATCTCTTAATAACACTTAGAACTCACTTTTATAGTGTACCAATGGCCCATGGATTTAACAGATTGTTAATTCCATATTGAATACATATGCTCTGTACACAGAGCTGGCGGATATCTTGACACACACGAGATATCCTGAGGATCAATCCACACCCTACGGAAAAGCATAGGTCTGACTTGAATAGGTCGGTGACATGACTGCCATCAAAGTTTGGAGGATATCTCATATATCCATAGTGGTATCTCAAGTCAAAGAATCACTATGCTACTCAACCCAAGAAGATTCGTATTGACGTTGGTGTAGCGTCCATTAAGAATCTTCAATAAGTCATTCAGTGTTTATCCAATATAAACACCTATATGTCTATACGAGTCTCCAAGACTCATGGTTAATTGAGAATCTACCATTGGAATCCAAGATTCCAATATACAAAGGTAAGCTTTGACGCCTTGCATCATCCCGATATCATTCCCAATGATCAGGATGTCGTCAACATAGAAAACTAAAAATACCACCGTACTCCCACTAGCCTTCTCATACATATAGGATTCTTCTGAATTCTTGAGAAACCAGACAATTTGATTATCTCTTCGAATCGAAGATTCTAACTTCATGAAGCTTGTTGAAGTCCATAAATGGACTTCTTAAGCTTACATACCATGCCCGAGTTTTCGCTGGATACAAAACCCTATGGCTATTCTATATAGATTTCTTCTTCAAGAAATCCATTTAGAAAATTCGTTTTGACATTCATCTACCAAATCTCATAAGCATGGTAAATGGCAATAGACAATAAAATCCTTATAGACTTTAGCATCGCTATTAACGAAAAAGTTTCATCTTAGTCGACACCAGATCGCTGCGTGTAACCTTTAACTACCATCGAGCCTTACAGGTTTCAACCTTTCCGTCAGGCCCGCGTTTCCTCTTGTAAACCTATTTACAAACGATAAGAATAATTCCTTGAGGAAGATGAACCAAGTCTCATACTTGATTCATATCCATAGAGTTTAACAATTAAATAATTAATTAATTAAATACAAATATGTCAAATATATGTATTATATTTACTTTAAATATTCAAATTATTTAATAAAATCATATATTAAATACAAATACACATTAATTAGGAAATGACCAAAGAGTCAATTTGCATGTATCTTCCGTTTAACCGTTAAATGATTTATAAATAATAAATACTATTCATAAAAGTTGCCATAGTGCTCTACGAATTTATTTCATTAGTAAGACTCCCTAGGTTTAGGCATATCCATCACGAAATCCAATTTCATGTCCATAATCTACCCACCCGTAAATTATGAAGGACACAAATAAACTCATTGAACCATACAGGTTGATGTCATTGCATACGTATAATCCATTCATCACATGTATCCGGATTATTTCAGAGATATAGATATAAATGTCAAATCTCTATAGATATAGTTACATCGATGTTTCTATTAGCAATCTCTTAATAACACTAAGAACTCATTTCTATAGTGTACCATGGGCCCATAGATTTAAAAAATTGATAATTCCATAATCAATACATATACTCTATACACATAGCTGATAGATTCTATCTTGACAGACACGATATCCTGAGGATCAGTCTACACCCAACGGACAGGCGAAGGTCTGACCTTAATAGGTCGGTGACGTGACTGCAATCAAAGTGTGGAGGATATCTCATATATCCATAGTGGTATCTCAAGTCAAAGAATCATTATGCTACTTAACTCGAGAAGATTCTTATTGAAGTTGGTGTAGCATCCATTAAGAAACTTCGGTGAGTTGTTCAGTGTTTATCTAATATAAACACCTACATGCCTATACGAATCTCCAAGACTCATGGTTCATTGAGAATCTACCATGTATCAGTCTCAACGGGTTTACTTACTGATCAAGTAATGTAAACTTTGACCAGGAACAATTAAAGAAATGATATTGTTATGATACAACTCAATGTCAGTTGTGACATTTTTGCAATTGTATCATGACTAATCATTCTAAGGTCAATTACGTCTTTACCATATATAAAAAGAGATGTTATATAATAGAAATTATTTATTTTTTTCATAATAAAATATTTACATAAGTATTTACAGGGAAATATATAGGAAAATTCATGCTCTGAGCACCAACCCTAACACTACAGCCAACCCCCCGCTTTGTCCCTTAAGGAAAACAGGAACAAGCGCAGCTTGATGGTCTCTTTAGTTAATCCATTCATCTTAATTGTATCCACCATCTCCAAGAACATCTTTAAGTGAATTTGGGATCTTCAACAGTTGATCCCTAAATTGGTTTGTTTGTACCATATTGATGGGTGCCGGTTTCTGTTATTTATTATCTAGGTCCCAAGATCAAACAAGCAATGAAAACAATGCGTGAATACATCAACGGAGATAGCGGAATACTCACATCGATCGGTTGAGTCGATTTGAAGACGAATCAAGGCCAAAAACCCACTGTTATTCACGCCCAAACTGTGCAGTGAACTGCCTTCAAAACAGAATTTTGAGATGACGAAACGGAGCTCCAAGCCTCGTCCGATGGATCCCGGCTCATGGGTGAACCTCCCTACCACCTTCACAAGACTCGTAAGTGTGCTAGCACTTGATTTCTCACCATGAAAAACCACTCTTGCTTCCCTTTGATTCACGCCATTTTAGCTTAAAAAACAGTCCACATTTTGTGTGTTTGGCGTGTGAGAAGAAGAGAAAGAAATGGAGAGAAAGAAATGTGTATTAAGTTGTGAATGAAATGCATTTCAATATATCTTATATACTTGTGTGAAATTCACTTTAATTTCACTTGCATTTGCCTTTAATTTGAATTTCAAAAGTCAAAAAAAGGTAAACACTATGCACATCAATTACACATCTTGTCCATCACAATTCGTATCACCTTTATTAAAGTGACATGTTGTCAAGTCACATCACTCAAAGTGACAAGTGATTTGACGCTTGATGCGACTGATTGATTTGACGCTTGATGCGACTTGCATTGTCGCACTCGAATTCGAAATACGAATGCGCTCGCAATCACACTCGGGCTCGGGTTCGTTAATTCCAAATTAACGATTTTTCCGTCGCGTCGTAATTAAATGATTACGCCTAGCGAATTCACTATTCACGTCGCTAACAAATTAATTCTAAATTAATTCGTTCGCCCGAATTAAAATCTAATTTTAATTCTGCGTCGAAATCTAATTTCATATAATATATCGAATATATTAATTTACCGATTAATTCCAAATTAATCGTTATCTCTCTCTAGACGATATTTTATCCTAGATAAAATATCTCTGTAATTAATCCTAGATTAATTTTCTCTCTCTTCCATATAATCCCAGATTATTCAAGAGTGCGAGTTGTGCGTCATCGGTGGATTATCGGGAAGCGACCCATGAGATCCCCGGATAAGTTGGCAGTAAATACGGTCGTCGGAGTATCCGAATCACGTACGTACCAAGTACTACGTTCTACTGATTTACGAGACAAGGTCGACTCCTAGCAAAGCACCAAGTCTTCCCAATTCTCCGGACATATCCATTTAAGAATATTAAGATCTGTTATCAAGCGTAGTATACGATTGTATTGTGTGTATCGGCCCAGTATCGGATAGTCACGTGCTAGGGCTGGGGCTGGATAAGTGTCTACCCCGTCTGAAGCACATATCGGATGCCTGGTAACATAGTCTCTATAATCGGATATTCATGACCTAGTCACAATATCCCGATTGGTTGCGCAACACTCAAGAGCACTAGTACCGTATCCTGCGTGACATCATCTCCAATATGACTGAAGTGATACTTCCGTCTTGACATCACACCCAATACACTACGACTCTCTGATAAACCCAGAAGTGGTGTACGCGCAGAACCGGTTAAAGCCCTGTACCACCAAGACCAAAGTCTACCGATTATCGCAAGTATTAGCGATGCAAGTCTCAGGTTAAGACTATACACACCTACCTTGATTTCGGCCTCCCATAGACACATAGTCATATACCAATGGGATTCCGAGGGGTCTATCCAGAGCGAAGCTGTTTCCCGTACCATCGGTGAAACACGACCTCCTATCGCACTTGCATAAGTATCCAATACTTATATATATGAGAACTATGCCGTTGTGCCCTCACAACGCACACAAGTGCAATACTAGCCTATTCCGCATTATCGATGTCCTGTCTCGATAATACTCCGGCTAGGGATATTTAATGATTAATCATTCGTGGACTGATACTGTCTCATATCATTCTCAGTCCAGGAACTAATCATATGGACCTCTCTTCATTTATACATATATGGTTATCTAATCACAAATGATGAGAGTGCAATTTCCTTGTCACATAGTTAATTTGTACAACAACACCGTGATCTGTGCAAATAGTGACGCTATGGGTCATTTTGTCCAACAATCTCCCACTTGACACGTAGCGAGTCACTCAAGTGTCCCACACCCGAACTATGTACGGTTCGCTCAAATTGCTGAGGAAAGGTTTTCGTCAGTGGATTTGCTTGATTTATCGTTTGATGCGATTTATACGATCATCACATCGCCATGATGTATGATCCGAACGAATCAGATGATATAAAAGTATATATCTGGATCGTCAATGAGACCTTTAATTCCTTAGCATGTGCTGACGCCTAGCTCAGCTGCTAACAGAACTATATCTAATCTAATTAGATTTATTTTCGATCCAAATGGCTTCTATTGTTGTCTCAGCTGCAGCAATAATCCGCATTTGTTGTTTATTCGCAAAGTTATCTTGCTCGGAATATTTCCAGCTCACTGTCCCAGTGTACAAACTTTATAGTACCGTAGTATTTAATTGTTTGGAAACTTGCAGCAGTGATCCCAGTCACTTCAAGTTCTCCTTCTCCATAGTTTAAGACAACATCTTTAGTTCTCTCAGATACTAACAGATGTTCTTAATCTTCAATCCAGTGACTATCACTTGGATTGACCTGATCGTGACTCCATATGCTCGAAGCGTATGAGACACCCTATCAAGTACATTTTAAATGTACAATTTCCAAGAGAGTGTTAACAACTCCAAATCTATCCCAGTAGATCTTTATTCCTTGAATAAAGGTTGTTACTCCCCAGAATTCTACGGAGAATTCTATTGAAAGAATATCTATGAAAGCCAAGCTTTCACCAATTGTTTTATGGGAATTTAACCTATCAGTGCGCTCTCCCACTAACCTCCTTATATACACAAGAATTATTTCGTTTTGAGTCAAATCATAAATCATTATGATTATTTCAAAACGACAGTTCCAAGAACCTTATGCTTACTTCAATCCAAACATGGATCGAATAACCCGCAAACCTTGTTTGTCGGTTATTCAAAATCGTCAGGATGTTGTAATCATCTTCCAAAAGGTTTCCTTTTCAGGAAAGCGATTTTGATCTACAACTGACACATTTCATAAATGAAATACGCAGTTATCAACAAGCATCTTCAAAATGGATTTACCATGGCAACAGGTAAAAGGTTGAACCGTTATTAACATAATGTTGATAACGATAACTTTCCGTCAAAATCCCAGCTTTGTACGTTGGTATGTTGCCTTCCATGTATGTCTTCCTTGAAGACGTTTAATGTACCAATAGGCACAATGCCTTGTTGTACAACAACTAGTATCCAAAATAGTTGTTATACATGGAATCCATTTCGGATTCATGGCACTTTGCCATAATAGGGAGTCGATACCTCGTATCACTTCCTCAAAACGTAGTCGGTGGATATACCTTCATAAGATTGACATCTTTATGAGGTTAGATCAGAAACCCATACCCTAGGTTGTTTTCTGACTCTATCCGATCTACGAGTGTCTTGTGTATTTGAAGATTAATGGTATAGATTCATCATAGATGAACTATTTGTGTTCCATTAAGGACTTCGTGCCTTGAACAGTATTACTTCGATTTTCATCGAGTATCACTATCCTCCCACTGACCACTGCATATCGGTATTCCTTTCAGGAAAAACCGCATGGTGAGCAACAATCACATTGTTCTCATGTGAGATTTACAAGTACTATACTTAAGGTTTCCCTTAGGATAACCTATATTGGCACTTATCCAATTTGGGTCTTTTAGTTTGGTATCATCCAAACGTTATGTCTGGCATACCCAAATAACTAGGAATGAGAAACCTCGTTTCTTCTCTGTTCATATCCTATATGACATCTGTCAAACAGATTTATATGGAACCTTATTCTAAATAAGTTTTGCACTGTTAATACATATCCTATTGAAGGAAACAGTAGCTCAGAGCGACTCATGATAAACCTTATCATGTCCAACAAAATTCAGTTTTTGGTTCGGACACACCGTCTAACTGACGTGTCTCGGGAGGAGTCCACATCTGAAAGAATACCGTACTCTTTCATGTACGTATGAAACTTACTGCTTAAGTATTTTCCATTACGGTCTTACCGTGGCGGAATAATACTATAGCCGATCTGTTTATTTACTTCGTGTCGAAACTTCAAAAGTTTACGATCTGTGTTCTTCAAAAGAAACACATAACCACAACGTGATGCTACATCCGTCACGGTCACGAAATATTCATGTTCACATCTAGCCTAGCTAGATATGGGCCCACTTACTTCCATGAATAGGGCTAACAGATCGGTGGCCCTTTTACTATTACTAAGTAAATACTATTTTAGGTACTTTACCTAATAAACTAGATTCGCAGACCTTATTTGAATAGTCAAATCAGTCCTAGTACCCACTCTTCAAAAGTGTGGATATACGAGTCTTGTTTAATTGTGTCCTAGACAACAATGCCACAAATAAGTCTCTATTGATCAAATCAATTTGATTATTTATTTGTCATTTTATATGTTTGAGATTTTTTTTATATTCAAAATATAAATTCTGTTATTTACATCTAATGTATTTATCTCAGTATCATCTTTATATAATGAAACACTTAGTGTTCTAGAATATAAAGGTTTTATCCACAATGGATAAAAACACTGATATAGAGATAATGTCTCTAGTCAAACTAGTTACATTATAACAGTTCCTAATTTAAGTAACACCTAAAGGATAGTTTCTAAACTTAGGTATCTACGATCGAAACAGCGACTTTTGTCCTGTTTCCGATTCGCAGAGAAATCTCGGCTTGAAGTCAGTATCCAGCTTATAGCGGATTCTGAACATCAATACATATATTTTATGTACCACACTAAGTATTTAAAATCCAATTTCAATACTAGTAGTGAACATAACTTTGACAAATATTTTTAAAGTCAGAGCCTCGCCCTTTTCTTTAATTCCTTCGTGTCTTCCATATCCAATGGTAGTCACTTTGGGATATGTCAATTATCTTTTCAATATTTCACAAACCTTTGGCCAAGCCTCGGGTTTCGGAATATCGAAACGATGTGCACCTTGTGCAACACGCCCAATTGCAAACTTTGACTTTTCACCTCTAGAATAGTCAAATCAATTCTCTAAGAAATATTAATTGCAATTTAATACTTTTAAATCTAAAGATAGATTTATGATAAGTATATTAATTAAGCACTAAAGTCATCATCACATAAATCTTCCAAAGATTTTATGCTCTACTTATTGCTTAATTATGGGCCTAGTCATAATAAGTTATTTATCAAATAAATTAACCTATTATTAATTCTTCTTGTTTGATTTCAATAGTCCAACTATTTAATCAATTTTAATAAGGTACTATTTATTATAATGATTACAATAATCCAATTATTTAATCAACTATAATTTTAATATTGATTACTATAATCTAATTATAAAATCAACTATCATTTTAATTCAATTATATTGATTACTATAATCCAATTATAAAATCAACTATATATTGAATGAGTTTGTATATAGTCCAACTATATATATTTTAAAACAACATAAAATATTAGTCCAACTAATACTTTTGATTAATATGACGAGTAAATATAGATGAGCGCGTTTAGCGAGTATTCGAACGAATGTTGCAAATTCAATACTTGCCTCCCACTATTTTTCGTCGAGCCTCTAACCCTCTGTCGAGTACTCGGGAAACCGTGTTTCCTAGTGGGCTAGGATCCCGTTAAATATCACACAATCTTGACTTTGGCCAACAAATTGTATGATAATTAACTAGGTAGATCTCGAAGATCAATTGGATCTCATCCAACTCCTAGATCCAGTAGGTGGACATCCAAGTCCCAAAATATATCTTATATATGCCTATACATCGAATGTATACCCTAACCTTTTTCCTCTGAATCAACTAGGCCTTGGCTTTGGCACAACAAACCTAGTGATCCCAGTCAAGCGCGGACCCATTGACATGGAAGCTTCGTAATCAATGTCAATGGACAAGAAGTGGTCTTGACTTTGGCCAACAAACCACAACTTGGACACGACACCGATATGGAACAAAGCCTCGTGATTAAAACACATCTTCGACGGACAAGGGCTTGACTTTGGCCAACAACCCCTGCCAATCTCGGATCTTGAGTAAGAATCACTCAATGGAAGGAAAATAAACGCTTGATATTTAACGAGGGTTTTTCGCGTGCAAATTGGCTACCAATTTAATTATCTTTGTTAAGGTCTCATCATCATACACCCTTAAACATGCATTCTAAATACATAATAAAGCGAGTATGAAAATAAAATAATAATGATATGCGGATGGATACTTAACACATTGATCCTAGATCAAATCTCTCCCTTTCTCACTCAAGCTAGCACTAGTATTACTTCTACCCGTTACACTACACTTTAAAAAAACCTCATTTACATGGGGGAATAGGTGAGAAGAGAATACAAAGAGAATAGAGGTGATAAGGCTGGACACGCAGGTCCAATTTAATAAATCGAATTTATTACAACAATTTCTAAAATTGCCCACCCATCTAATATCCATCCGATATACATTATTCATACAACACAACCATGTATTCACACACATAAGCATGCTATCAATCAATCTAATCAAATTAATTAATCTGATAATTAAGTGATCATCCAATGTTCAAACAACGATTTGATTTTGTTCGAGTCAAACTCGTTTTTGCGAATAAGTACTTAAAGTACGAATTCATGAATAAAATTAAACTACATCATTAAATCTAATTTAACATGTATTTAATACTAATTCACTATTCAATTCCAAATTAAATATTACACTTTTATTTAATAAACCTTTTAAGATTTAAATTCCAAATTTAATCGTAACGCGTCTCAAAGACCGATAACGTCCAACGTCAATTCAATTAAAGTCCAATGGGCTTTTAATTGATTTCTTAAGGCGTGGACTTTTGGTCAACTCGGGTCAAACCGATAACCAAATTCCAATCCGGGATTTACCCCATAAGCCTATAAATCAATCTTGGCCCATTAGGCCCAATTGAACTTTAAGGTTCATTAGTCGCATTTGGGCTTTATGGAAGTGGTTTTGGGCCCAATTGGATCCAATCCATTGGGCCTAAACCCAACTTTGTACAACAAAGCCCAATAAGCCCAATAACAACTTTAATAGCCCAAATCCAATTTTAAGGCCTCAAATAATTAAATTACATAAATCCAATTTAGCAATTTAATTACCTAAAGTGTATAATATGATTAATCACCTAAATCAACATTTCCAAAACATCAAATTAGTCCAATTAATCATACTCAATTCATTATCATATGTCCAACACACAAATTGAAAAATCAAACCCATTACATGCTTTTAATGCTCTCGGCCAAGGAAGGTAATTTTGTCCGATTTGAATTCAATCCAATTAATTCCACAATCGACATCGAATTAACTTCCCGAATGATTTCATACACATCCAATGTCCAAAAAAAATCAAAATCCAAGACATTAAAGGGCATAGGCAATTCGGCCAACATATAGAATTTAGGGTTTTTGTTCAATTGAAAATTAAATCCAATTCAATCTTAAATTAACATCATCCAAAATGATTCCAACTCATCAAATGAACCAAAATCAAAAATTCCATGGATTCCAAATCAACAATACATTCGGCCAACACCATCAAATTGGGGAAAATTGTTCCAAACACATTTTCTTGAAATTGATCAAATCAATCTTCAATACAAAACATTTAAACATGCTCAATCATCCAATTTCATAAAATCATGCTCAAATCCAAAATACCCAATTTTAAGCCCTACATTTTTCATGCTTGAACCTAAGCTCTTGATGCCATTGTTGGTTATTATCTAGGTCCCAAGATCAAACAAGCAATGAAAACAATGCGTGAATACATCAACGGAGATAGCGGAATACTCACACGATCGGTTGAGTCGATTTGAAGACGAATCAAGGCCAAAAACCCACTGTTATTCACGCCCAAACTGTGCAGTGAACTGCCTTAAAAACATAATTTTGAGATGACGAAACGGAGCTCCAAGCCTCGTGCGATGGATCCCGGCTCATGGGTGAACCTCCCTACCACCTTCGCAAGACTCGTAAGTGTGCTAGCACTTGATTTCTCACCATGAAAAACCACTCTTGCTTCCCTTTGATTTACGCCATTTTAGCTTAAAAAATAGTCCACATTTTATGTGTTTGGCGTGAGAAGAAGAGAAAGAAATGGAGAGAAAGAAATGTGTATTAAGTTGTGAATGAAATGCATTTCAAATATATCTTATATACTTGTGTGAAATTGACTTTAATTTCACTTGCATTTGCCTTTAATTTGAAATTTCAAAAGTCAAAAAAAGGTAAACACTATGCACATCAATTACACATCTTGTCCATCACCATTCATATCACATTTATTAAAGTAACATGTTGTCAAGTCACATCACTCAAAGTGACAAGTGATTTGACGCTTGATGCGACTGATTGATTTGACGCTCGATGCGACTTGCGTTGTCGCACTCGAATTCGAAATACGAATGCGCTCGCAATCACACTCGGGCTCGGGTTCGTTAATTCCAAATTAACGATTTTTCCGTCGCGTCGTAATTAAATGATTACGCCTAGCGAATTCACTATTCACGTCGCTAACGAATTAATTCTAAATTAATTCGTTCGCCCGAATTAAAATCTAATTTTAATTCTGCGTCGAAATCTAATTTCATATAATATATCGAATATATTAATTTATCGATTAATTCCAATTAATCGTTATCTCTCTCTAGACGATATTTTATCATAGATAAAATATCTCGTAATTAATCCTAGATTAATTTTCTCTCTCTTCCATATAATCCCAGATTATTCAAGAGTGCGAGTTGTGCGTCATCGGTGGATTATCGGGAAGCGACCCATGAGATCCCCGGATAGGTTGGCAGTAAATACGGTCGTCGGAGTATCCGAATCACGTATGTACCAAGTACTACGTTCTACTGATTTACGAGACAAGGTCGACTCCTAGCAAAGCACCAAGTCTTCCCAATTCTCCGGACATATCCATTTAAGAATATTAAGATCTGTTATCAAGCGTAGTATACGATTGTATTGTGTGTATCGGCCCAGTATCGGATAGTCACGTGCTAGGGCTGGGGCTTGATAAGTGTCTACCCTGTCCGAAGCAAATATCGGATGCCTGGTAACATAGTCTCTATAATCGGATATTCATGACCTAGTCACAATATCCCG
This sequence comes from Zanthoxylum bungeanum, assembly GCA_019454045.1. Taxonomy (NCBI): domain Eukaryota; kingdom Viridiplantae; phylum Streptophyta; class Magnoliopsida; order Sapindales; family Rutaceae; genus Zanthoxylum; species Zanthoxylum bungeanum. The sequence continues at coordinate 66,053 of SKCR01040477.1, read as the reverse complement.
ATTGGTTGCGCAACACTCAAGAGCACTAGTACCGTATCCTACGTGACATCATCTCCAATATGACTGAAGTGATACTTCCGTCTTGACATCACACCCAATACACTACGACTCTCTGATAAACCCAGAAGTGGTGTACGCAGAACCGGTTAAAGCCCTGTACCACCAAGACCAAAGTCTACCGATTATCGCAAGTATTAGTGATGCAAGTCTCAGGTTAAGACTATACACACCTACCTTGATTTCGGCCTCCCATAGACACATAGTCATAATACCAATGGGATTCCGAGGGGTCTATCCAGAGTGAAGCTGTTTCCCGTACCATCGGTGAAACACGACCTCCTATCGCACTTACATAAGTATCCAATACTTATATATATGAGAACTATGTCGTTGTGCCCTCACAACGCACACAAGTGCAATACTACCCTATTCCGCATTATCGATGTCCAGTCTCGATAATACTCCGGCTAGGGATATTTAATGATTAATCCTTCGGGGACTGTTACTGTCTCATATCATTCTCAGTCCAGGAACTAATCATAGGGACCTCTCTTCATTTATATATCTATGGTGATCTAATCACAAATGATGAGAGTGCAATTTCCTTGTCACATAGTTAATTTGCTACAACAACACAATGATCTGTGCAAATAGTGACGCTATGGGTCATTTTGTCCAACAGTTTCAACTCGAAATTGTTGGCATCGATTTGTTGTTAAGCAATCCCATAATAATTTTCGTCAATGACTGGTTTTAAATGATCATGGATTGCCACCTGAAAGCGGATTGTTCTCTCTATTTTTCAGCTGCGATTGATATCTGGCGTTGATTGTTCTGTCTGTTTACAGCTGCCATTATTGCTTTTTCAACTTTTGTCTATTGTCTTTTTTTTTCTTTTTTTCGATCTATTTCAGGATTAAACAAGAGTTAATCAAGACTTATGGATCGTCTCATTCATTACAATGCACTGAAAGAATGAGAGAAAAATCAAGATAAGAGTCAAATAATAGTAAATATTAAATAAATAAAGTAAAATCTAAATTAAAATTAAGGGTAGTTGGTACTAGTATCAATATTAATAAGATTAACAATCCCCGGCAATGGCAGCAAAAACTTGTTGCGTGATTTTCATACCGTAAGTATACTGTGTCAAGTTTTAGTAAAGATGATTATGAATGTCAAACCCACAGGGATTGGAATCCAATTGGCACTAAGTACTATAATTACTAACCCTAACTTTATTTAGAAACATAATGAAAATTGTCTAAATGGAAGGTAAAAACAAAACAAGTAAGGACGCAAAATGATTTTATTGAAAAGATCAGTATGAGATGAATTATTGAGTTTGAATTCACCTAGCTATCCCCTATGTATTTATTATGCCAATTAATTATTATTCAGTATCTGAGTTTATAAGCCAAGAATCCTAAATTATTCTACTACCTCTCCCGAGTGCTGAGTGAAACTATTGTTAATTACCGACTTTGATATCCCAATAAAAATCTAATAATTAACAACTCTTTAAGCTCTGTGATTCTTTGTTAATGAATTCGAAGGAATTATAGATTCTCCCAAACTCTATAGATTTCCTAGGTTATATTTTCTAGATCTTATTTAAAACCCGCTATTCTGAATGGTAGATTTGAAACATGAAATCATCCAATATGTGGCCAACAAATTAGAAGCATTAACTGCTAGAAACCATATAAATAAGCTCACTGGAAAACTTCATAAATGTTATTTGGAAATTAATACATAGGTTCAAACATTAGGTTACATCATCCTCAAGAATGGAAGAATTAGCTCATACTTAAGTTAAAGAACAACAACATAAGAGTTGAGGACATTATAGTTGATAGAAAAGTTGAATGAAGAAAAATAGAATTTAAAACCTGAATCAAATTCAGTGTCTTCGGTCTTCACCACCCTTGGCTCCTCCTCTTACTATTTAATCTCATTCTTTTTATCTCTATAGGTTTTTGTGATTCTAACTCTTTTGTTGTGTCTCCCCAATCTTCCCTAGGGTTTTGGATGAACTGTTATATTTATAGGAAACCCTGGAGTCATTCTGCCCATAGACTATTGCGTTTCCTGAAGAGTTTAAAATTTTATTGAAGCATCACGATGCCAAAAGTGGCGTTGCGGCGCCAAAATCTCAGGACTTAAGTATGCAGATACCATGGGCGTCGCGATGCCATTCCTTTTTTCAGGATGAGTCTTTTCTGCTTATTTTTTTGTTCCTGCGTGCTTCCCTTGTATCCTTAAGCTCCCATAACACGTATATTTGCCCCATAATCCATGCTCTAATGTTTCATGTCACTAAATCACAAAACAACTACAAAACACATCAAACAGCGCAAAATTTATCAAAATAATAAGCTTAAGGATGCATGAATAAGTGTATATAAATTACACTTATTAGTTCCATTAGTTTTTACAGTTACATATATGATATGTATAAGAAGAAAATTCTAATCTTGAAAAGATTGAGATTTGAATCTTTCTTTTGTATAATAGTTATATAATTAAAAGTACTTGCTCTTCGGAAGTACAAATAAAAGTTTTTAATTTATTCTATTTAATAGAATATTGTATTCTATTTAATAAAATATCTTTTCTACGATCCGGAGTAATAAAATTATTTTATTACTTGGTATGTAACATCAGATGTTGACGATTGTAGAAAAGACTTGACTTACTGAAGTCAAATATGAGAATGATAAACTATAAATGGAACTACATAATTAATAAGATGAAAAGACCCTTAGACATCTTCCATATAAGTCAAATAGGATGTCAGAATCAACTTAATGGTTCTATTATTTTCTTATCAAAGAAAGTTATCCTATAACTTATAGGGGTAGCGATATTTGATATCGATTCTGGAAGTTAGCATTAAACCAGAGATATAAGATTGTTAATAGCTTACTACGATCAAAGTTTGAACTTAATTGAGCTTTCGTTATAAGTCATTCATAAAAGATGCAAATGGTTTGCGCAGCCAAAGCAAAGTGAGCTTATTAAAGGTTTGACCTTTATAGTATGAAAGTGGGAAAGGTTATATTCAGCAATCTATTGTAGATTTTGGGGAAACTTGACTATAGTCGCATTAATTGAACAATTAAAGATCTGTTAGTTAATGTTAATATTAAAATTTGTATTTTAGCTAAGAATACAAAGTGATGTTTTTGAATGGTTTTTTCGGAAAAGAGATCTATTGTGATTTCTTTGTTTGAAGATTTTGTTCTGGAATGTGATGAGCGGAAAATATATCAATATTTACCGCCCCTTTAACTTAATATTTTGTTTAGTTTCTCGGGTTTGATGAACGTTTTGATGTGTTTTAGTTTATTTTGCAGATAAAATAATATCGGGTCTCAATGAAATCATTTAGGATGAAATATGGGTCAAATAAGGGCAATTATTGGACTTGATATTTTAATTTTGGAGATTGGAAACTTGAAAGGGCGTTTTGACGAAGTGCAGTTTTGGAAATTCTAGTTTTGCGCATCTGTCGTATTTTTGGCATAACTTTTTACTCAGATATCAGATTGAGCTGATTCAAGTTCCAGATTAAAGAAGACTCAAAGATCTACAACTTCGAAAGACAAAATAATTTCGAATTCTGAAGACGTAATGCCGAAATTGATGAACAATCCAGAAGTGTGTATTGTGTAATTATTAAAGTCACTTTCAATCATTTTCAAAGCAAAAAATAAATTAATAAATAAATAATAAAAATTATCAAATCATCACCAAACATGATAAGAGAATAGTGGAACAATTAATAATGGATTTGGTGGAGCAATTAGTGGAGCAATTAGTGGAGCAATTAATAATTGATTTGGTGGATGATTTGATGGAGGCAAAATTTTGCCTATAAATATCAAGCCATTTCATTTGTAAAATTGATACTTTCTTCTAAGGAATTCCTTAAGAATACTAAGAAGATTGTATCTTTTTTGTTTATTTACAGCTTTCAGTAATTAATTTTCGTTTTCGCACTTTCTTTTCTTTACTTTTCAGTTTTTACTTTCCGTAATTTACTTTTACGCACAGTACTTTTCTTTCTTTAATTTTCAGTTTTTACTTTTCAGTAATTTACTTTCAGCATTTTACTTTTCAGCAATTTACTTTCAGCAATTTACTTTCAGTAATTTACTTTCAGCATTTAATTTTCAGCATTTAATTTTCAGTATTTAATTTCAGCATTTACTTTCAGCATTTACTTTTCAGTATTTAATTTTCAGTATTTTACTTTATGTCTTTTATTTTATTTAAGTTTTTTTTACTACCCGTAAATATGTGTCGTAACTAAGCCAGTTATCTGGGGTTGTGATGAAATCCAATATCATCGGTTTATAAGGGGTTAGATTATAGCTTGGGTAATATAAAGATTTATTTATTGAGTCTTAATCTTAATGCTTTTTCATTAACTGGCCATTAATAAAATTGAACTGGGAAACTTAAAATGAACTAGACATGGGGATTTTAAGTTTAAGACCTTAGACTCAATAGCCCATGATCTTCCTTGAGGATAGATAACCCTTAAATATATTTCCTTACAGGATAGGAATATACCTGTCGGGCGGGGGTAGCCATAATTGAGACTTAAACTTAATGAATCCAGATAATTTGGTTGACATAGACATATGGTTCAATTGGGTTAAACTGGGTATTTATGTCTGACCATCGACAGAGGCTTACACATAATTTAGTGTTCCAGGTTAGTAAACTGATTTATTAGACAAACATAAAATAATCACTTCATCTTTTTAAAGATATTAGAATGATTCACAACCCTAGATCTTTGTGTCTTTTGTTATTTTCCTTAGTATTTTCTTTTGTCTTTTTATTTATTTATTTATTTTGTAAAACCACTTTCAACCAATCAAACAATCATTCTCTTCTTCATTTAATTAGATATCTGTAAATAAATAGATTCAATAATTAATAACAATAGTAGGAATTAAGTCCTCGTGGGATCGATATTTTTATACTACTTGAACGATACGTGCGCTTGCGTTATACGTGTGTGTTTACGCCGGTCAAGTTTTTGGCGCCGTTGCCGGGGACTTATTTATCTTTTACTATTAGTTTAGGGGTTAGATACCTTTACTTGTATCTAATTTTCTTTTTACTTATTGTTTTTGTTTTCTTGTGTTTCAGGTTCTCATAAACTTCATGAGACGAACCAGAAGCTTTGAACTTCGACCGCTTGACCCAGAAATTGAAAGAACCATCAGACATTTGAGAAAGGAAATGCGAGAAGGCCAAGAAGCTTTAGTCAACATGGAACCTGAACCTTTGATCGTTGCACCACCAATTCCCATTCGAGACAGAACCATTCCGGTGATTAACAGACTCATTTCATGTATTGTACTTCCTCCCTTACCAGCAAATGCGTGTGACATCAAAACATGGATTCAGATGATTCAGCACTCAGTTCAGTTTGAGAGGAATGCAACTGAAGATCCGAATTCCCACATCAGCAACTTCCTGGAAGTTTGCGGCACTTTTAATTACAACCGAGAAGCGGAAGAAGCAATGAGCTGCGAGTTTTTCCATACTCCCTGAAGGACAGAGCTAAAGCTTGGCTACATTCATTACCAGCAGGTTCTATCACAACTTGGAACACTTTAGCCACCAAATTTCTTGCAAAGTACTTTCCACCAGCCAGAACCGGAAAGCTGAGGAATGACATCACATCCTTTGTACAACAAGATTCAGAATCCATCTGCGAAGCTTGGGAAAGGTACAAAGATTTACTACGGAAATGTCCACACCATGAGATTCCAAAATGGCTTCAAGTCCAAACATTCTATAATGGACTTTCTGGAATAATGAGAACCACAATCGATGCTGCTGCTGGAGGAGCTTTAATGGCAAAAGGAGAAGATCAAGCCTGGGAACTAATCGAAGAAATGGCCAACAACAATTCCTTGTGGCCAACTGAAAGGAGCATGATCCAAAGAATTGCAGGAATTTATGAAAGTGGAGCTAATACAGCAGTCAACACCAAGCTAGATCAAATATGCAAATTCATGGAGACTCTTACCACTGGATCCACAAGTTCGCCATATGGAGGAGCACCAGAACCAAACCACTTGAAGAGACGGTGAATAATGTCAATAATTTCAATAGACAGGGGAACAATCCATATTCCAACACCTACAATCCGGGGTGGAGGAATCATCCTAATTTTTCATGGAGCAACAACTCAGGGCAAAAGAACAATCCACCACCTGGATTCCAACAGCAGAACTATCCACCACCTGGATTCCAACAACAGAACAAAGGCCAAGAACAGAAAATGAACCAGGAATAACAGAAGTGCTGAATCAGTTAAAAAAATACGATGCTATGTTTCAGAGCCAATCAGCTTCCATCAAAGCACTGGAGAATCAAATCGGACAACTGGCCAATGCTCAGAGTTACAGACCGCTAGGTAATCTTCCCAGCAACACAGAACCAAATCCAAGGAACCGAGGGAAGGAGCAATGTCAAGCTATTACCTTAAAAAGCGGTACTGAGATCAATAAAGATGTTGGAATCAAAGCAACAATTGAGGAAGTTCCAAAAGAAACAAAACAACAGATGGAGGAAAAGAAGCAAAGGAAAAAAAACAGATCACTCCACCTCCACCTTTTCCTCAACGTCTTCAGAAGAAAAAATTGGACAAGCAGTTTTCTCGGTTCCTGGAAATCTTCAAAAAGCTGCATATTAACATTCCATTTGCAGAAGCGTTGGAACAAATGCCCACCTATGCCAAACTCATGAAAGATATTCTTTCACAAAAGCGGAGATTGGGAGATTACGAGACAGTAGCATTAATAGAAGAATGCAGTGCTATTATTCAGAGGAAACTTCCCCCGAAGTTGAAAGTTCCTGGCAGTTTCACTGTTCCTTGCGTCATAGGAGAACATAACTTTGGTAAGGCTTTATGTGATTTAGGTGCTAGTGTTAACTTGATGCCTTTTTCTATTTTCAGGAAATTACAGATTGGAGAAACAATGCCAACTTCAGTCTCACTGCAACTTGCTGATAGAACGCTCGTATTTCCAAGAGGCGTAGTTGAGGATGTGCTGGTCAAGGTTGAAAAATTCATTTTCCCAGCAGATTTTATTGTCCTTGATATGGAGGAAGACGCAGATGTGCCAATCATCCTTGGGAGACCATTCTTGGCTACAGGTCGAACCATTATTGATGTACAAAAAGGAGAACTAACCATGAGGGTACAAGACCAAAAAGTAACATTCAATGTTTTCAAAGCCATGAATTTCCCAGATGATGAAAAGAAGGAGGAATGTTTCAAACTCGATGTGATACACAGTACCATTCAGAACTCTGATGAAAGACAAAGTTCTACTGACAAACTTAAAACATGTCAATTGCCTGTGGAGCCTAAAGATAAATCATCTTTTGCACTGAAAGAGCCAATTCTTGCTCTACAAGCAACAGAAGAGAAAAAGTTCCACCAGCACAACGAATTGGAGGAATTTCACAATCAGCCTTTTAAAGATGCCAAATTGTACAAAGAAAAGGGCAAGAAAAGACATGATGAGAAGTTAGTGCGCATACAACCGGAACCAGGGCAGAAGGTACTGTTAAACAAATCAATGGTGAAATTCTTCCCATGGAAGCCAAAATCACGGTGGTCAGGTCCATTTGTGATCACCAAAGTTTTACCAAATAGAGCCATTGAGATACATGATCCTGACGCTAACAAAACTTTCAAGGTTAAAAACAAGCGTGTCAACACTACTGGGGAGAATCATTTGAGCGACAAAAAAAAAGTGTCACACTTTCAGATCCAGCCTAACGTTCAAGAAATCTCGTCTAGCTGACGACTTTAAACTTAGCGCTCGCAGGGAGGCAACCCATGCAATTTTTGTATATATTGTGATTTAGTGTGATTTAATTTTGTGTGTTTAGTTTTTGCAGATTAAGTCATTTCAAGATGGAAGAAGCTCTCGCAAATCTTCACAAGCAATTTCCTTCTCTCCCTCAAAAATCTCTAATGAAAGTTTACAAAGCTCGCTTGGAACGGATGAGGTTATTGACAATCCATGGTATTCCTAATGATATTCGTTGGGTAATTGAAGCACGGTCCGATTGGCAGGTGAGTCTTTTGACTCTTTTATTTCACATCTGCCTGGTTTTGGAAGAAGCACCTATGCAAAGAAACGTAGAGCTAAGCAAATGGGTGTTTGTTTCAAATGTGCACGATTTAATTGAAACACTCGTTGTCGTTCTTTAGGAATGGTGTCTGATAATCGCGAAGAAAAAATTAAATTCATTAGGGATGGCTTGAGTAAGGAGTCTTTAGATGATATATCTTCGACTCTTGAGACGTATCCCAGTGGATATGTTCACATAGCCTTTCGCAAATTACATACACAATTTCAAAAAGAAAGACAACAGTTAAGTCTTGGGAATCTGACTCAAAAAGACCCTGTTTGCCAATTTATAAGAAAATTGGATGGGAAGCTTGTCCCTGACGCATAGACGTTAATCAAGCTGTAAATTCCTGTATATATTATATCTCTTTGTCTTTTCCTAATAATTGTGATTTGTTTTGTTGTTTTCTTTTATTTTCTCCGACAGGATCCAGACCTTTTTGACTAACACGATATTATTTCGCTACTAATCGTCCTCTGGAAGATACTTGTGCTATTATTACTCACCCTTTTTCAGGTACTATAAATTCAGCCCGTCATTGCACTTTTGAAGGCATCCAGAGTTGAGAAAGAAATACATAAAAAATGGAAGCTACTTCAAGAAGACGAGTTGAAAATATCTGTGTGTTTTGCGGTAGGTAGTAGGGTTGGTACTAAACCACAATACGTAGAAGCAGCACAGGAATTGGGTCGAGTCTTAGCTGCAAGGAATATGCACTTAATATATGGCGGAGGAAATCTCGGACTTATGGGGATCGTTTCAAAGGCTGTACAGGAAGGAGGCAGTAATGTTTTGGAAATCATTCCAAAACCCTTGGCAGAGGCAAATCTTATTGGATCATCAAACGGAGAGGAACTGATCGTGTCAGGTATGTCTGAACGACTGGTAGAAATGATTAACCGTGCTGATGCTTTTATCGCTTTGCCAGGTGGCTTGGGCACATTGGAGGAAATTTTTATAGTTCTATCTTGGGCGAACCTGAACATACACCAGAAACCGCTTGGACTGCTTAACGTTGATGATTTTATGATTTTCTTTGTGTGTTTCTTGATGATGCTCGGATAAATGGGTTCGTGTCAAAACCTATGAAAGAACTCCTCTTCACTGCCAGAACTGCTTCAGATCTAATAGACCAACTCATAGCCTATGAACCACAAGTTGACCCTATCCTTTCAAAGATAAATTGGTCCGAGGACGATCGTGGTAAGAGGCGTAGGATTAATCTGGATCTTAACCTTTAATTTCCTGTAGATTTTCAGCTAACCAGGTACAACCTTCTTAACTCTCCTTTTACTGTTTAAGACATTGGGGACAATGTCTCATTTAGGTTTGGGGGAGGGAATTAGTTGATCAGTACCTTGTTTTTAGTTTGTGTGTTGTTTTTATTTTTAGTCCAAAATTTTTCGAAAAATACAAAAAAATTGGAAAATTTTCAAAAATTACAAAAATATTTTGTGTTTTTGTGTTTTTATTTTGACTAAAAGGTGAAATTGGTAAAAGATAGCCGAGTAAGGAGTTTCCACTCCTGAGACGTATCTCAAACCTAATTCGAAACAAGTTAATTTTTGTTTATTTCCTTTTGAATTATTTAATTTGTGAACTCTCCTTAAAACGGACTAAAATGGATCTTCATATGCTCAGTTGACAGATATTATCAACATATATAGAAACATACGGACATGAGTTAAAATTGAAAAGTTTGTATTATTCAGTGCTCTAGTTTAATTGGAGGAAACATCTCAAAAAGCAATGGAGTAAAAAAAAAAAAAAAAAAATCAATCTAAGGTCCGAGTTATTAAGTCTGTAAGGGTGTTTTAACACCTAGTGCCCTAAAACCAACTGGTTTAGGAGTCACTGGCCCAAAGCTCGTTACATGGATCGAAGATGCTGCAAAAATATATATATTTGAAGTCTGAGTAATTAAGTCTGTAGGGGTGTCTAACACCTGGTGCCCTAAAGCCAACTGGTTTGGGAGCCACCGACCCAACACTCGCTACATAGATGGAAGATATTGTAAATAAAAAAAAAAAAAAAAATAGAAAAGTGAAAAATCAAAGAAAAAATCAGAAAAATGAGAAAAATTATTCAATTGCTACAAAAAGGTGTTAAATCTGATAGAACTTTAGGACAAAAATATTAATCTCTTATCAACTGCACTTATGACTGTTGTGGGCAAAAATGAGTTGCTTAATATTTTGTTGGCTGTGTATATGGAGAATGGTAAAAATAATCGGAGAGAATTTACTTATTCGGTAATTTAAAATGAAACAAAACAACTATTGACTTGGAGTAGAAGTTTCACCTGATTAGTCACTAACATCTTTATTCTCTTTTCGCTTGTCTTTTTGCTTTTGTGTGCATTAGTTTTATTATCTTTTTACTTTTGTAAAACGTTTGTGGGTATCGTTGTTGTAAGCCCTCACGAGACTACAACTCGTCCACTAGGGACCTAGGGGTTTAAAGGCTTGTTGCATATGCTAAATGCAACCGTGATCCCTACGAAAGTGGCTTAGTTTAATTTTATTTTTATTTTGTTGTTTTGCTCGAGGACTAGCAAAATGTTAGGTTTGGGGGTGTGATGAGCGGAAAATATATCAATATTTACCGCCCCTTTAACTTAATATTTTGTTTAGTTTCTCGGGTTTGATGAACGTTTTGATGTTTTAGTTTATTTTACAGATAAAATAATATCGGGTCTCAATGAAATCATTTAGGATGAAATATGGGTCAAATAAGGGCAATTATTGGACTTGATATTTTAATTTTGGAGATTGGAAACTTGAAAGGGCGTTTTGACGAAGTGCAGTTTTGGAAATTCCAGTTTGGCGCATCTGTCGTATTTTTGGCATAACTTTGTACTTAGATATCAGATTGAGCTGATTCAAGTTTCAGATTAAAGAAGACTCAAAGATCTACAACTTTGAAAGACAAAATAATTTCGAATTCTGAAGATTTCATGCCCTAAATTGATGAACAATCCAGAAGTGTGTATTGTGTAATTATTAAAGTCACTTTCAATCATTTTCAAAGCAAAAAATAAATTAATAAATAAACAATAAAAATTATCAAATCATCACCAAACATGATAAGAGATTAGTGGAGCAATTAATAATGGATTTGGTGGAGCAATTAGTGGAGCAATTAGTGGAGCAATTAATAATTGATTTGGTGGATGATTTGATGGAGGCAAAATTTTGCCTATAAATACCAAGCCATTTCATTTGTAAAATTGATACTTTCTTCTAAAGAATTCCTTAAGAATACTAAGAAGATTGTATCTTGTTTGTTTATTTACAGCTTTCAGTAATTAATTTTCGCTTTCGCACTTTCTTTTCTTTACTTTTCAGTTTTTACTTTCCGCAATTTACTTTTACGCACAGTACTTTTCTTTCTTTAATTTTCAGTTTTTACTTTTCAGTAATTTACTTTCAGCAATTTACTTTTCAGCAATTTACTTTTCAGCTATTTACTTTCAGCATTTAATTTTCAGTATTTAATTTCATCATTTACTTTCAGCAATTACTTTTCAGTATTTAATTTTCAGTATTTTACTTTATGTCTTTTATTTTATTTAAGTTTTTTTTACTACCCGTAAATATGTGTCGTAACTAAGCCAATTATCTGGGGTTGTGATGAAATCCAATATCACCGGTTTATAAGGGGTTAGATTATAGCTTGGGTAATATAAAGATTTATTTATTGAGTCTTAATCTTAATGTTTTTTCATTAACTGGCCATTAATAAAATTGAACTGGGAAACTTAAAATGAACTAGACATAGGGATTTTAAGTTTAAGACCTTACACTCAATAGCCCACGATCTTCCTTGAGGATAGATAACCCTTTAATAGATTTCCTTACAGGATAGGAATATACCTGTCGGGCGGGGGTAGCCATAATTGGGACTTAAACTTAATGAATCCAGATAATTTGGTTGACATAGACATATGGTTCAATTGGGTTAAACTGGGTATTTATGTCTGACCATCGACAGAGGCTTACACATAATTTAGTGTTCCAGGTTAATAAATCAATATATTACCCAACTTTAAGATAACCACTTCATCTTTAAAATGATATTGGAAGAAATCACAACCCTAGATAGTTTTTAATATTGAATTTTCTTAAAACCTATTTTCGACAAATTGTTTACTTGCTTTAAAATTTAGAATCGTCACCATTTCAAATCAATCAATCAACTTGTTAGATATTAGTAATCATTTGACCTCATAAATTTAATAGTTTAGATATTAAGTCCTCGTGGGATCGATATTTTTATACTACTTGAACGATACGTGCGCTTGCGTTATACGTGTGTGTTTACGCCGGTCAGAATGGTCCTGAAGTTTGTATTATGCTGAGATCGCAATTTAGTATACTGTCTCATAGAGCCTATTGTAGACTCATATGAGCTTTCCGGAAACCTATGTTTTCTAATATTGATATCAGTCAGATTGTTTGATTTTATCAAAGCATAGAGAATACATATGTGAAAGTAGGATTAGTGGGAGCGTACAAGTTTCTTTCTAGTGTTATATACTATAACGACATTATCATTATTAAGGTAAAAATGAGATGTTTATGAGGTAAAAGGTTAACATAAGTCTTATTTTCTCCGTGAAAGTAGTGAGAGTAGTCTTTATTATATTCGATATAAAGTTTTATACTTGATATAAAACTAATATACTTGTGAGATACTCTCATTATTCGTGCATTAAGTATAACCTAATAAAAGACACATCAAGACTATTTGTGTGACCGTTAGTATAACTGTTTGATAGTTAGTATCTCTTATATATAGTATTCATCTTTTGTAAATGATGATTCCTTTGTCAAAAGAGAAATTGATTAGAATGTCTAGTCAATCTTATGCATCATAGGATGATGGCATAAGGAATATTATATTATGTTTGATTAAAAGATATCAATTAATCGTAATTGCTACGAGATATTTTGATACGTTGTAAACTATAGGATGTGTCTTGAAATATCTTCTTTATTATCTTTGAGATGTTAAGAACGAGTTTCTTATTCATGAAGAATATAGTCTACAACAATTACGGTTAAATTAGTTTTGAGTCTAATTGTGATGTTAGACGATCTACGTCATAAAGAGTTAGAAAAGATACAGTTGAAGTGTCACAAATGATTCTACTGTGTGAGTGGAATTAGTTGTAACTTATGAATTATTGACTTAGGAAGTTGTATAGTAACCATTTAGATTAGAAGTTTTGATATTAATGTTGTGCTTGCAGTTGTTTACATAATATTTTGGATTTGATCCCTAAATACTTGGACAACTCAGTAGCTGTAGCAAAATATTGATGTCGCATCTGAGTCATATTGATGTAGAACTTAGGTTCTACAAAATATGAATGATGCTAGCTAAGGTAAATGTTTGAGTTTGTTTTACAATATAAAAATGTTATAGTGGACTTACTCATTGTTGCCTACCACTTGAGTGTTAGGTGAGTTCTTGAGGGTCATGCGTATTTGATACACATTGAGATGTATATATGATACTATGGATTCATACTAGAGCAAGTGGGAGAAATTATTAAGGTTGGTGCTCTGAACGCCAATCTGGATCGTATTTATGTCTGATTCACGAATACGAACAATAACGTTTTCTATAGTATTACTTATATATGGCTACATCTTTTATTTTTATATACGTATTCTATCTAATAACGATTAGATTGAAACTAAATATGATTTAGTGATTTGTATATATTAGACAAAGACCCCATGATTTATAACGTAGTGTGCAGTTACAACGTAGTTTGTAATTGACATCGGGAAATGTCACTATAAGTTGTATATTGTCAAATAATGTTACTGGTCAAAATTAACTAACACAAGTCAGTTTGTAAAATCTGTTGAGACCAGTACATGTCGTATATCGGGACTTGGTCCAATGGTTTATCCCAATGAACCATGAGTCTCGGGAGACTCGTATAGACGTGTAGGTATTTATTTGATAACACTGAACGACACACCGAAGGTTTCCTAATGGATGGTACATCTACGTCAATAGGAATCTTCTCGAGTCGAGTAGCATAATGGTCCTTCAAATTGAGATACCAATGTGGATATATGAGACATCCTACACACTTTGATGGTAGTCACGTCACCAATATTTTTAGGTCAGGTCTCCACCTGTTCGTTGGGTGTGGACTTATGCTCATGATATCCTGTGAGTATCAGATATAATCCGTCAGTCCTGTGTACAGGGCAGAGGTATCATCCACGTGTTTGTGATCTAGTAAATCCATGGTTGTGGTACGCTACGGAAATGAGTTCCGAGTGTTATTTAGAGATCGTAAATTTATAAGTCGACTATATTATACCTTAGGGATTTGACGTTCCTATCTATATCCCTGATATAATATCGATAGCCTGTGACAGAGGGATTATATGTATACAATGACTTTGACTTGCATAGTTTAGCGAGATTATCTGTGGTGGTCATAATTTATGACTGGGTGAATTATGGACACAAAATTTGATTATGTGACGGATGAACCTAAACTTATAGAGTCTCATAATATGAAGTGCACTCTTTGAGCACTTGGGTAACATGTTATGAATAATACAGATTATTCATAATACTTTATCGGATTAAATAAGTTAATTCGAATTGTTTAACGGTTAAACGAAAATACATGCATAGGGGCATTTCGGTTAATTAATAATTAATGTGTATTTGTATTTGATACAAAATTTGATTAGATACATATTAATTAATTGTCAAATGAGATTTTGACACATGTCATTAATATATGTATTCTGTTATTTAGTGTAATTATATATATATATATATATATATATATATTATATTATTTAATTATTTAGATATTTAATTGCTAAATATTTAGATAATTAAATAATATCTATATTTCATAATTATTATGAAATGTGTTTAATTATTATTGGTTACTAATGATATTAATGTTTGAGGTTGAAGTATTCAATTTGGTTTTCTTTACTTTAAATTTTATGTTTAATTAGATAAAATAATATTCATTTGTAATAATTGTTATTACATATGTTTAATTATTTTGGTAACTAGTGGCATGATATTCATTTTAGCATGTAGTATCAAATTAAGTTTTGTAACTTAAAGGTTGATATTTAATTTAATTAAATAAAATTTAAAGTGACCAATATGTCTGTTGAGTTCTAATATATGTCCCAAGATCAACAAATCAAGCAAGAAAACGCATGAATACACATCAAAGGAGGTGCGAAATAAACTCACATTGAAGATTTTGATGAAATGAAGGACAAGTTGCGTTTTTGCCTCTCTCCAAGCTCGGCAATAGCTTCCTCATGCAGTGGACTGCTCGGTTGGGGGCTGTATTTGGGCTGTGAAAATCGGCCATGGATGTCACCATTGAAGCTCCAAGCTTCAAGCTTTTCCATGCTCACAAATTCGTTTCCCTATCACCATAATATTACCCATGTGTGTGCTAGCACTCTTCATCTTAATTTGCTTCTCAGATTTTCGGTGAAACCAGAAAAATAAAGAAGAAATCGGCTTGAAGCCGTGAAGAGAAGAAGAGAAAAAGAGGGAGAGGAAGAGATGCGTTTTTGGCTCCAAAGCTAAAACCGTGTACTGTACTAAGTCCAAGAGAGAGAGAATGGCTTTTGTATATACATATATTCTTTATTCCATTTACCAAATAAAATGAATAAAATATATATATACACAACAATTAATTCAAAAGTCAAAAAGGTACAAGTCCTATCAACTTTCAAATAATCACCTTTCACTATTCACATCAAGTCACTTTAATAAAGTGACAACATGTCATGTATCACATCACTCAAAGTGACAAGTGATTTGACAATTGACGCGACTAGTGATTTGACGCTTGATGCGACTTGCGTGCCGCGCTCGAATTCGAAATACGAATGTGCTCGCAATCACTCTCGGGCTCGGGTTCGCTAATTCCAAATTAACGAATTTTTCGTCGCGTCGTGATTAAATGATTACGCCTAGCGAATTCACTATTCACGTCGCTAACGAATTAATTCTAAATTAATTCGTTCGCCCCGAATTAAAATCTAATTTTAATTCCGCGTCGAAATCTAATTTCTTATAATATATCAAATATATTATTTTATCGATTAATTCCAAATTAATCGTTCTCTCTCTTTAATTAATATTTTATCCGAGATAAAATATCTCCGTAATTAATCCCAGATTAATTTTCTCTCTCTAGAAATTAATCTTCTCTCTTTACTAATTAATCCCAGATTAATCAAAGTGCGAGTATATACATCATCGGTGAATCTTCAGGAAGCGACCTATGAGATCTCCGGATATGTTGGCAGTAAATACGGTCGTCGGATTATCCGAACACGTAAGTGCCTCGTACTACGTTTATACCGATTTACAAGACAAGGTTGGCCTCTAGCAAAGCGCCATGCCTACCCAATTCTCCAGAAATATTCTTACAGGAATATATAGATCTATATCAAGCGTAGTATACCGTAGTATTGTGTATATCGGCCCAGTATCAGATAGTCACATGCTAGGGTTGGGGCTGGATAAGTGTCTGCCCCGTCCGAAGCACATGTCGGATGTCTGGTAACTAGTCTCTATAATCGGATATACATGACCTTGTCATAATATCTCGATGGCCGGCCAGCACTTAAGAGCACTAATACCGTATCCAGCGTGACATCATCTCCACTATAACTGAAGTGATACTTCCGTCTTGACATCACACCCAATACACTACGACTTCTCTGAAAACCCAGAAGCGGTGTACGCAGAGCCGGTTAAAGCCCTGTACCACCAAGACCAAAGTCTACCGATTATCGTAAGTATTAGCGAGCAAGTCTCAGGTTAAGACTATACACACCTACCTTGATTTCGGCCTCCCATAGACACATAGTCATAATACCAATGGGATTCCGAGGGGTCTATCCAGAGCGAACCTGTTTCCCGTACCATCGGTGAAAACACGACCTCCTATCGCACTTACATAAGTATCCAATACTTAAATATATGAGAACTATGCCGGTGTGCCCTCACAACGCGCACAAGTGCAATACTAGCCTATTCCGCATTATCGATGTCCTGTCTCGATAATACTCCGGCTAGGGATATTTAATGATTAATCCTTCGTGGACTGATACTGTCTCATATCATTCTCAGTCCAGGAACTAATCATATGGACCTCTCTTCATTTATACATATATGGTGATCTAATCACAAATGATGAGAGTGCAATTTCCTTGTCACATAGTTAATTTGTACAACAACACCGTGATCTGTACAAATAGTGACGCTATGGGTCATATTATCCAAAAATCTCCCACTTGGCACATAGCCAATCACTCGAGTGTCTAACACCCGAACTATGTACGGTTCGCTCAAATTGCTGAGGAAAGGGTTTCGTCAGCGGATTTGCGTAATTATCTTTTGACGTGATTTATACGATCATCACATCGCCACGATGTATGATCCGAACGAATCAGATAAATATAGAAGTATATATCTGGATCATCGATGAGACCATTAATTCTTTAGCCTATGTTGATGCCTAGCTCAGCTGCTAACAGAACTATATCTAATCTAATTAGATTTATTTTCGATCCAAATGGCTTTTATTGCTGCCTCAGCTGCAGCAATAATCCGCATTTGTTGTTTATTCGGCAACAGTTATCTTGCTCGGAATATTTCCAGCTTACTGTCCCGTTATTCAAACTTTATAGTACTGCAATATTTACAAGTTTGGAAACTTGCAACAGTGATCCCAGTCACTTCAAGTTCTCCATCTCCATAGTTTAAGACAACATCTTTAGTTCTCTCAGATACTAACAGATGTTCTGAATCTTCAATCCAGTGACTATCACTTGGATTGACCCGATTGTGACTCCATATGCTCAAAGCGTATGTGACACCAATACAAGTACATTTTAAATGTACAATTTCCAGAGAGTGTTAACAACTCCAAATCTATCCCTGTAGATCTTTATTCTTTGAATAAAGGTTGTTACTCCCCAGAATTCCATGGAGAATTTCTTATGAAAGCCAAGCTTTCACCGATTGTTTTATGGGAATTTCATTGTCAGTGCTCTCCCACTAACCTCCTTATATACACAAGAATTATTTCGTTTTGAGTCAAATCATAAACCATTATGATTACATCAAAACGATAATTCCTAGAACCTATACTTGCTTCAATCCAAACATGGATCGAATAACCTGCAAACCTTGTTTGTCGGTTATACAAAATCGTCAGGATGTTGTAAGCATCCTCCAAAAAGTTTCCTTTTCAGGAAAGCGATTTTGATCTGCAACCGACACATTTCATAAATGAAATATGCAGTTATCAACAAGCATCTTCAAAATGGATTTACCATGGCAACAGGTAAAAGGTTGAACCGTTATTAACACAATATTGATAACGATACCTTTCCGTCAAAAGCCCGGCTTTGTACGTTGGTATGTTGCCATTCATGTATGTCTTCCTTGAAGACGTTTAATGTACCAATAGGCACAATGCCTTGTGGTACAACAACTAGTATCCAAAATAGTTGTTATACATGGAATCCATTTCGGATTCATGGAACTTTGCCATAATAGGGAGTCGATACCTCGTATCACTTCCTCAAAATGTAGTCGGCGGATATACCTTCATAAGATTGACATCTTTATGAGGTTAGATCAGAAACCCATACCCTAGGTCGTTTTCTGACTCTCTCTGATCTACGCGGTTCTTGTGTACTCGAAGATTAATGGTATAGATTCATCATTGATGAACTATTTGTGTTCCATTAAGGACTTCGTGCCTTGAACAGTATTACTCCGATTTTCATCGAGTATCACTATCCTCCCACTGACCACTGCATATCGGTATTTCTCTCAGGAAAAACCGCATGGTGAGCAACAATCACATTGTTCTCATGTGAGATTTATAAGTACTATACTTATGGTTTCCCTTAGGATAACCTATATTGGCACTTATCCAATTTGGGTCCTTAGTTTGGTATCATCCAAACGTTATGTCTGGCATACCCAAATTATCAGGAATGAGAAACGTCGTTTCTTCCCTGTTCATATCCTATATGACATCTGTCAAACAGATTTATATGGAACCTTATTCTAAATAAGTTATTGCACTGTTAAAACTTATCCGTTGAAGGAAATAGTAGCTCAGAGTGACTCATGATTAGCCTTATCATGTCTAACAGATTCGGTTAATCCGTTCGGACACACCGTCACTTTGACGTGTTCCGGGAGGAGTCCTCATTGAAAGAATACTATACTCTTTCAAGTATATAAGAAACTTATTGCTTAAGTATTTTCCATTACGGTCTTACCGTCACGGTATAATACTATAGCCGATCTGTTTGTCTATTTCGTGTCGAAACTCTAAAAGTTTCTGATTTGTGTTCTTCAAAAGAAACACATAACCATAACGTGATGCCACATCCGTTAAGGTCACGAAATATTCATGTTCACATCTAGCCTAGCTAGATATGGGCTCACTTTCTTCACCATGAATAGGGCTAACAGATCGGTGGCCCTTTTACTATTACCAAGTAAATAGTATTTTAGGTATTTTACCTAATAAACTAGATTCGCAGACCTTATTTGAATAGTCAAATCAGTCCTAGTACCCACTCTTCAAAAGTGTGGATATACGAGTCTCGTTAAATTGTATCCTAGACAACAATGCCACAAATAAGTCTCTATTGATCAAATCAATTTAAGCTATTTATTTGTCATTTTATATGTTTGAGATTTTATTTATATTCAAAATATAATTCTGTTATTTACATCTAATGTGTTTATCTCAGTATCATCTTTATATAATAAAACACTTTAGTGTTCTAGAATATAAAGGTTTATCCGCAACGGTAAACACTGATATTGAGATAATGTCTCTAGTCAAACTAGTTATAGTATAACAGTTCCTAATTTAAGTACACACCCGAAGGGTAGTTCCTAAACTTAGGTATCTACGGTCGAAACAGCGACTTTCGTCCCGTTTCCGATTCGCAGAGCAATCTCAGCTTGAAGTCAGTATCCTGCTCAAAGCAGATTCTGAACATCAATACATATATTTTATGTACCACACTAAGTATTTAAAATCTAATTTCAATACTAGCTGTGAACATAACTAAGACAAACATTTTCAAAGTAAGAGCCTTGGCCTTTCTTTAATTCCTTCGTATCTGCCATATCCAAATGGTAGTCACTTTGGGATATGTCTATTATCCTTTTCAATATTTCAGAAACCTTAGGCCAAGCCTTGGGTTTTTAGAATATCGAAACGATTTGCACCTCGTGCTACATGCCCAATTGCAAACTTTGACTTTATCTCCTCTAGAATAGTCAATTAATTCTCCCAGAATTATAAATTGCAATTTTAATACTTCTTAAATCTAAAATTAGATTTATGACAAGTATATTAAATTAAGCATTAAAGTCATCATCACATAAATCTTCCAAAGATTTTATGCTCTACTTATTTTGCTTAATTTTGGCTTAAGGTATAATAAGTTATTTTATCAAATAAAGTAACATATTATTTATTCCCAATTTGAAAATTAAATCATTTAAAATATTTTAATCCCAGATTATATTTTAAATATCCAACTTTTCAATTTTATCTTGATTACAATAGTCCAACTATTTAATCAACGATTAGTGGTACTATATATATTATAATGATTATAATAGTCAAACTATATAATCAAATATAATCCAAATTAATTAACCTCAATTACATTGATTACTATAATCCAATTATAAAATCAACTGTAAACTGAAATTAATTAATTCAAATATATTGATTAATATAATCCAATTATATATAATCAAGTATAATACAGTCCAACTGTTTATTAAAACAACAATTTAAATATTAGTCCAACTAACATTTAATCTAATGACGAAATAATTTAAATGAGCGCGTATGGCGAGTAATTGAACGAATATTGCAAATTCAATTCTTGCCTCCCACTATTTTTCGTCGAGCCTCTAACCCTCTGTCGAGAACTCGGGAAACCGTGTTTCCTAGTGGGCTAGGATCCCGTTAAATATCACACAATCTTGACTTTGGCCAACAAATTGTATGATAATTAACTAGGTAGATCTCTAAGATCAATTGGATCTCATCCAACTCCTAGATCCAGTAGGTGGACATCCAAGTCCCAAACATATATCTTATATATGCCTATACATCTAATGTATACCCTAACCTTTTTCCTCTGAATCAACTAGGCCTTGGCTTTGGCACAACAAACCTAGTGATCCCAGTCAAGCGCGGACCCATTGACATGGAAGCTTCGTAATCAATGTCTATGGACAAGAAGTGGTCTTGACTTTGGCCAACAAACCACAACTTGGACACGACACCGATATGGAACAAAGCTTCGTGATTAAAACACATCTTTGACGGACAAGGGCTTGACTTTGGCCAACAACCCCTGCCAATCTCGGATCTTGAGTAAGAATCACTCAATGGAAGGAAAATACGCATGATATTTTATGAGGGCTTTTCGCGTGCAAATTGGTTACCAATTTATTATCTTTGTTAAGGTCTCATCATCATACACCCTTAAACATGCATTCTAAACACATAATAAAGTGCATATGATAAAATAATAATGATATGCGGATGGATATTTTACATTGATCCTAGATCAAATCTCTCACTTTCTCTCTCCCGCTAGCACTAATATTTCTTCTACCCGTTACACTACACTTCTAAAGAAACCTCATATGCATAGAGGGGAATAGGTGAGAAGAGAATACAAAGAATAGGAGATAAGGCTGGACTCGCAGGTCCAATTAATAAATCAAATTTATTACAATTTCCAAAATCGCCCCACCCGACTAATCCATCCGATATACATTATTCAAACATCATAACCATGTATTCATACAAGCATGTTATCAATCAATCAATCCAATTAATTAATCTTATAATTAGTGATCATCCAATGTTCAAACAAAGATTTGATTTTTGCGCGAGTCAAACTCGTTTTGCGAATAAGTACTCAAGTACGAATTCTTGAATTAAATTAAACTACATAATTAAATCCAATTTAATACGCATTTAATTCTAATTCACTATTCAATTCCAAATTGAATATTACACTTTTATTAACGAACCTTTACGACTTAAATTCCAAATTTAATCGCAACGGGTCTCAAAGCCCGATTAACATCTAATGTTTATTTAATTAAAGTCCAATGGGCTTTTAATTAATTTCTATAAGGCGTGGACTTTTGGTCAACTCGGGTCAAACCAAATAACCAAAATCTAATCCGGGAGTTACCCCATAAGCCTTTAAATTAATTTTGGCCCATTAGGCCCAATTAAATAATTAAGGTCCATTAAGTCATAATTGGACTTTATGGATACGATTTTAGGCCCAATTGGATCCAACCAAATTGGCCTAAACTCAACTTTGTACAACAAAGCCCAAAAGCCCAATTACAACCTCTAAGGCCCAATTTCCAAAATAAGCCCAATTAATTAACTTATAAAATTCTAAATTCCATAATTAATTAACCTAAGTGTAATACCAATTAACCACCCAATAATATTTCTAAAACATCAATTAACATACTTAATCATGCACTTTAATGAAAAATATGTCCCACACAATTTTAACAAAATCAAACCCATTACATGCTACTTTATTCTCGGCAATAAGGGGGTTTTTCAATCCGATTCGGTTTCAATCCAATTGAATCCACAATCATCATTTCCCAAATCAATTCAATTCATCCAATGAATTAAAATCAAAAAACACAATGAATTTCAAATTCAATTGAATTCGGCCAAGCCACTTTAATTTGGGAAAAATGTTCCAAATCAAAATTCAATCAAATTGAACTTCAAAACAACATTACCCAATTGTTTTAAGTCATCCAATGATCAAAAAACAAAATCACCAAGAAATTTAGGGTTCTCAATTTTCGGCGAACATAAGCAATTTGGGGAAAATTGTTCCAAACTCATTTTCAACAAATTGATCCAATCAATCATCAATTAAACATACTTTAAGCATTCTAAATCATCCAATTTCATCAAACATGCTCAAAATCAAGTTTACCCAAATTTATCACTTTATGCCAATATAAAAAATTGGGGAAATTTGTTCCAAACACAATTTCAACAAATTGATCCAATCAATCTTAAATTAAACATACTTTAAGCATTCTCATTCATCCAATTTCACAAAATATGCTCAAAATAAAGTTTACCCAAATTTTTCACTTTATGCCAACATAACAAATTGGGGAAATTTGTTCCAAACACAATTTTTTCAAATTGATCCAATCAATCATTAATTCCAACTCATTTAAGCATACTATAACTAACAATTTCATCAAAACATGCCCAAATTCGTTTTACCCAATTTGTCATGCCCAAAATTTGGGGAAAATTGAATCCAATCCAATTTCATGAAATTGATCATGCACAACTTCAATTCATCAACATACAAGCATACTTAATCATCCAATTTAA
Organism: Zanthoxylum bungeanum; assembly: GCA_019454045.1. Classification (NCBI taxonomy): domain Eukaryota; kingdom Viridiplantae; phylum Streptophyta; class Magnoliopsida; order Sapindales; family Rutaceae; genus Zanthoxylum; species Zanthoxylum bungeanum. Next base: position 42,364 of record SKCR01040477.1, on the reverse strand, counting down.
CCAAATCATGCTTCAATTGATTATCCCCAATTTTAACCCTAACTTTTTTCATGCTTGATAATAGCTCAAGATACCATTGTTGAGTTCTAATATATGTCCCAAGATCAACAAATCAAGCAAGCAAACGCATGAATACACATCAAAGGAGGTGCGGAATAAACTCACATTAAACGGTTTTGATGAAATGAAGGACAAGTTGCGTTTTTACCTCTCTCCAAGCTCGGCAATAGCTTCCTCATGCAGTGGACTGCTCGGTTGGGGGCTGTATTTGGGCTATGAAAATCGGCCATGGATGTCACCATTGAAGCTCCAAGCTTCAAGCTTTTCCATGCTCACAAATTCGTTTCCCTATCACCATAATATTACCCATGTGTGTGCTAGCACTCTTCATCTTAATTTGCTTCTCAGATTTTCGGTGAAACCAGAAAAATAAAGAAGAAATCGGCTTGAAGCCGTGAAGAGAGAAGAGAAAAAGAGGGAGAGGAAGAGATGCGTTTTTGGCTCCAAAGCTAAAACCGTGTACTGTACTAAGTCCAAGAGAGAGAGAATGGCTTTTGTATATACATATATTCTTTATTCCATTTACCAAATAAAATGAATAAAATATATATATACACAACAATTAATTCAAAAGTCAAAAAGGTACAAGTCCTATCAACTTTCAAATAATCACCTTTCACTTTCACATCAAGTCACTTTAATAAAGTGACAACATGTCATATCACATCACTCAAAGTGACAAGTGATTTGACAATTGACGCGACTAGTGATTTGACGCTTGATGCGACTTGCGTGCCGCGCTCGAATTCGAAATACGAATGTGCTCGCAATCACTCTCGGGCTCGGGTTCGCTAATTCCAAATTAACGAATTTTTCGTCGCGTCGTGATTAAATGATTACGCCTAGCGAATTCACTATTCATGTCACTAACGAATTAATTCTAAATTAATTTGTTCGTCCGAATTAAAATCTAATTTTAATTCCGCGTCGAAATCTAATTTCTTATAATATATCGAATATATTATTTTATCGATTAATTCCAAATTAATCGTTCTCTCACTTTAATTAATATTTTATCCGAGATAAAATATCTCCGTAATTAATCCCAGATTAATTTTCTCTCTCTAGAAATTAATCTTCTCTCTTTACTAATTAATCCCAGATTAATCAAAGTGCGAGTTATACATCATCGGTGAATCTTCAGGAAGCGACCCATGAGATCTCCGGATATGTTGGCAGTAAATACGGTCGTCGGATTATCCGAACACGTAAGTACCTCGTTTTACGTTTATACCGATTTACAAGACAAGGTTGGCCTCTAGCAAGGCGCCATGCCTACCCAATTCTCCAGAAATATTCTTACAGGAATATATAGATCTATATCAAGCATAGTATACCGTAGTATTGTGTATATCGGCCCAGTATCAGATAGTCACGTGCTAGGGTTGGGGCTGGATAAGTGTCTGCCCCGTCCGAAGCACATGTCGGATGTCTGGTAACTAGTCTCTATAATCGGATATACATGACCTTGTCATAATATCTCGATGGCCGGCCAGCACTTAAGAGCACTAATACCGTATCCAGCGTGACATCATCTCCACTATAACTGAAGTGATACTTCCGTCTCGACATCACACCCAATACACTACGACTCTCTGATAAACCCAGAAGCGGTGTACGCAGAGCCAGTTAAAGCCCTGTTCCACCAAGACCAAAGTCTACCGATTATCACAAGTATTAGCGATGCAAGTCTCAGGTTAAGACTATACACACCTACCTTGATTTCGGCCTCCCATAGACACATAGTCATAATACCAATGGGATTCCGAGGGGTCTATCCAGAGCGAAGCTGTTTCCCGTACCATCGGTGAAACACGACCTCCTATCGCACTTGCATAAGTATCCAATACTTAAATATATGAGAACTATGCCGGTGTGCCCTCACAACGCGCACAAGTGCAATACTAGCCTATTCCGCATTATCGATGTCCTGTCTCGATAATACTCCGGCTAGGGATATTTAATGATTAATCCTTCGTGGACTGATACTGTCTCATATCATTCTCAGTCCAAGAACTAATCATATGGACCTCTCTTCATTTATACATATATGGTGATCTAATCACAAATGATGAGAGTGCAATTTCCTTGTCACATAGTTAATTTGTACAACAACACCGTGATCTGTACAAATAGTGACGCTATGGGTCATATTATCCAACAATGTCCCCCACTCTAATTCACGCCAATTGTGAATATATAAAGGAAATTTTTTTTTCCTTTGTTTGGTTAATGAAAACCTAGCCATCTCCAACCTTAGAAAATACACCAAAGAGAGTAGAGAAAAAAGAATCAAAGAAAGAGCAAAAGCTTAAAGAAAACTTGGAGATTGAAGGTAATCTTTAATATTCTTCTACCAAGAAAAATTATTTTATTATTCTAGTATGATACAAATATTGTAGAGATTTTTTTTTCACTTTAAAATTTGGGGGTTTTTTGATTTGGTTGTTTATTTGGTAGTTAGAAACATTTGTGAAGTAAAATTGAGTAATATTAGTGTAATATTAGTTCAATTTTATCATATGATGACTTATTTCCATTCTAGAGTGTCATGACCACTCTAATAATACCTAAAATTGTTCTTGAGTTCTTCATTTCTGGTGGCTTTGATTGGTATAGATATTAATTAGATTAATATTGAGAAAATTTGATTTAAAGCATGAAAAATGATTATTTTTACATCCATATCAGATCTAGAAATTCTGAAATTTTTTTGATGAAACATATGTTATTTAAATGTATTGGATGTGTATTGGGCATTAGAATAACTGCCGGAAACTGTTTCGGAGTGAAAATACGCGAAAACAGCGAAAAACGGCGTTACCGGGTAATTTTTGAGTTAACGGGGTAACTGCTGCCCAAATAGTGAATTGGTAACTGTTCCGGCAGCCCATGAACTGCCCAAGTACTATTTTGGCTGACCTGGGCAGCCCCCATGTGTATTGATTGGTCGGTTCGGTCAAAAATATATTTTATGCTATTTGTGGAAAAAAAACGTTTTAGTAAAAGTTTCGCAATGTTTTCTAAATTAATTATGTCATTATTTGATATTGAATAATATGTTTAGGTCAAATATGAATGAATTATTCATATAGTATATTGAATAATTTATTCGGTAAATTTAAAAAATTTTAATGTTACGATTTCGCCTGAACGACGTTTCGGCCGCGTAAAAACCCTAACATAAACAAATTTGAAATATCAAATAAACTTTCTTCTATTCGATTACAAACTATCTTTTAATTATGATAGTGTTACAATAACTTAACGATTATGACTTATACGCTTTCAACCATAATAGTGCAAAAATCATAAGTTACTTCTCCTATATTCATGCAAATCCCATTTTCAGAGTTCTTACTTAGAGACATGTCCATCGCTAGAGACTTCCCAACAAATTAAGTCTATTTTACAATATACATACATACATTAACAATCTTATCATACACACACATATATACTCAGAGGTATACATACAATCATCGTGTAGCTGATAACAAAGCATACACAACAGTCAAAACATCAAGGAACACACAACCAAAACTACACATACATATGAGCTGGCTTACGCATACAATGCTCGTACGTCACTCATTACCTATTTTATAATAGGTATGAGACGAATGTCGATCGAACGGATTCCTAATCAGCTCGACTACTATATCACAAAACTATCAACTAATTAACATACATACATGTGCACATAACACATAACACAACTCATAGCACGATTTCTCATACACAAGCAAATACATGACACACACTCTAAGTCACCACTCAAATACTCATATACATACATATATCTCAAAACATATAAACATACACTTCTCTCCGAATTCGGATACCATATCATTATATAATCCTCATGTCTTTTACTTATCGATCAAACATATTTATTTTTCAGAATTAATATCAGGAAACATTCCTGGCATAGAAACTTACTAGTTAAGACATACTTATTCATAAAACACATCTTCTCCCTCATGTACCTTAACCATTCAAGAAAAGCTTAGCTTATATAAACTTCTTGTCACTCATAATCCCCCAAATACCACACATACAAATCGCATGTATCAATTAATAACGAACTTATCGAAATACCGTACATAAACACATGCTTATACAAATTTAGGAACCATAACTTTTTCCAACTTATCGATCTTATATACTCAAGTCATACCTTATCTTATCATTTCATACATATACAACTACATATTCATATACTTATACATATACATATTCGTTCACATACACTTATACATACCATTACAGGTTCATACATTGACATACATCAATAGACATCTATATCCCAAATATTTTACTTCATATCATTGCATTACAAAAATTCATACATGTGGCGGTCGATAAGCTTAACTATTAATGATCTCAAACTTGTCTCAAGAGTATCTTTTAATATATATATATATATATATATATATATATATATATATATATATATATATATAAACGCAAATCAAAAAATCAATTACTCTTCGTATGAGTTACTTTCCTGGCTTCGCGAGCACTCCAGGTCCTAGTCAAGTCTGCCAAAACAAATTGAGAAATACCGTCAGAATCATAACTTTACAGAATTTTCAACTTAGCTACGAAAAAATCCCTTATCTTTTTGGGATAACGAAATCAAGTCTGATTTCAATGTTTCCTGTGTCAGTAATCTTAAAACATCATTATAAACTAACTCAAGTCATCAGTTAACTTAAATTCTCGATTTATGTATTTTTGGAAAATATTCCAAAAAGGTTTCTGCAAACACTACGGAAGAGTCCCGAACCCTTGCAACCTTCCCGTATTTATATAAACATTAACGTATCATCATATATGACTCATATATATCATTAAAATAAAAAAAACATCAATACACGAAAAACCTGCTTTAATCGGAAATGTACATTGTTGGTGTTCTACGGCCCCGAGGATCGAATACAAAGCAAGAAATAAGTGCGAATACAAATCGAGGAAGTTTCAAAATACTCACATCGATCGGTTGAGCGACGCGGCAATGAAAAAAAATTATTTTCTGCCCTCTGGACCTCTCGGCAGTGAGCTGCTGGGCAGTCCTCAAATTTAGCCTTCATCTTCCTCCATGAAAGCTCCAAGCTTTGTGAGATGATTCCAAGCACGTGGGTGGACTTCCCTATCACCTTCGCATGACTTCGTATTGTGCTAGCACTCCCGATCTTGCCATAAAATTGCGACTTTTGCTTCCCATTTTTCCTCCTTGGCTCTCGGCAGTAACAGAACCAGAAGAATGAAATGCAGCAGCTCCTTGGGCGAAAATGAGAGAAGAGAGGAGAAGAGAGAGTTGTGATGGTTGGTGGGAAAAAGTGTATCAAATACACTAAATCAATTTCAAAAATTAATTACAACTTTTTCTCTTTCTAAAAGTCAAGCATAAATGATTTCCATCAACTCACATCACTCAATCAATCAAATCAAGTGACAAGTTGTCACATCACTCAAAGTGACTAATGATTCGACGCTTGATGCGACTAGTGATTTGACGCTTGATTTGACTTGCGTTCCGCACTCGAATTCGAAATGCGAATGCGCTCGAAAAAAATCATGGGCTCGGGTTCGCTAATTCCAAATTAACGAATTTTCCGTTGCGACGTAATTAAATCTAATTTAATTAAATAATCATGCCAAGCATAATTACTATTCACGTCGCTAACGAATTAATTCTAAATTAATTCGTTCGCCCGAATTAAAATCCGATTTTAATTTCGCGTCGAAATTTAATTTCGTTTAATATATGAAATATATTAATTTATCGATTAATTCCAAATTAATCGTTATCTCTATTTAATGATATTTTATCCCAGATAAAATATCTCCGGAATTAATCCCAGATTAATTTTCTCTCTCATATAATTAATCCCAGATTAATAAAAGTGCGAGTCATACGTCATCGGTGAATCTTCGGGAAGCGACCCATGAGATCACCGGATATGTTGGCAGTAAATTCGATCGTCGGACTATTCGAACACGTAAGTACCTAGTACTACATTTGTACCGATTTACAAGTTAAGGTTGGCTTCTAGCAAAGCGCCATGCCTACCCAATTCTCCAGAAACATGCTTCCAGGAATAAGCGATCTATATCAGGCGTAGTATACATCGTATTGCGTATTTCGATCCAGTATCAGATGATCACATGCAAGGCCTGGGGCTGGTATAGTGTCTGCCCCGTACGAAGCATATATAGGATTACTAGCAACTAGTCTCTTTATTATCGGATAATCATGACCAAGTCATATTATCCTGATGGTTGCAACCCTTTAGAGAACCAGTTATGTATCCCTACGCGATCATCAATTCCATATGACTGGAGGGACACTTCCATCTTGACATCACACCCAACACACTACGATTCTCAATATACCCAGAAGTGGCGTACACAGAGCCGGTTAAAGCCCTGGACGACTAAGACCAAAGCATATTGATTGTCGCAAGTATTAGCGGTGCAAGTCTCAGGTTAAGACCAAATACACCTACCCTGATTTCGGACTTCCATAGACACATAGTCATACTACAAATGGAATTCCGAGGGGGTCTATCCAGAGCGAAGCTGTTTCCCGTACCATCAGTAAAACACAACCTCCTATTACACTTGCATGAGTATCCTATACCCAAATATATGAGAACTATGTCGTTGTGCCCTCACAACGCGCACAAGTGTAATACTAGTCTTTTACGTATTTATCGATGTCCAATCTCGATAATACTCTGACTAGGGATATTTAATGATTTATCCTTCGTGGACTGATACTGTCTCATATCATTCTCAATCCAGGAATAAATCATACGGACCTCCTATTTTTTATATATCTTGGTGATCTAATCACAAATGATAAGAGTGCAATCTCCTTTGTCACATATTAGTAATTTGTACAACAACACCATGATCTGTACAAATAGTGACGCTATGGGTCATAATTGTCCAACAATCTCCCACTTGGCCTATAGCCAGTCACTCGAGTGTCTTACACCCGAACTATATACGGTTGGCTCAAACTGCTGAGAAAAGACTTTCGTCAGCGGATTTGCATGATTATCGTATGATGTGATTTATTCGATCATCACATCGCCACGATGTATGATCCGAACGAATCAGATAAATAGTCGAAGTATATATCTGGATCGTTGATGAGACCATTAATTCTTTAGCCTGCGCTGTAGCCTAGCTCAGCTCCTAACAGAACTATATCTAATCTAATTAGATTTTGTATCGACCCATAAGGCTTCTATTGCTGCCTCAGCTGCAGCAATTACCCACATTTGTTGTTTATTCGGTAACATTATCTTGCTTGGAAGATTTCCAGCTCACTGTTCCGTTATTCAAACTGTACAGTACCGTTTGCGACTTATAGTTGTTTTATCGGTTGGGAAACTTGCAACAGTGATCCCAGTAACTTCAAGTTCTCATTCTCCGTAGTTTAAGACATCGTCCTTAGTTCTCTAAGAAACTAACGGATGTTCTTAATATCAATCCAGTGATTATCACTTGGATTGGCCTGTTTGTGAATCCATGTGCTCAAAGCGTATGAGACACCAGGTCACATACATTTTTCAATGTACGAGTTATCAGAGAGTTTTCTCGAAAGCCTAGCTTTCATCGATTATTATGGGAATATCATTTCCAAGAAATGACATATTATCATTATTTATATGACATTATTGTCAGTGTGCTCCCACTAACCCCCTTATATACACAAGAATCATTTCGTTTTGAATTAAATCGTAAACCATTATGATTACATCAAAACGATAATTCCAAGAACCTAATGCTTGCATCAATCCAAACATGGATCGAATAACCTGCAAACCTTGTTTGCTAGTTTTGGTACGACAAAACCGGTAAGATGTTGTAAACATCCTCTAAAAAGGTTTCCTTTTCAGGAAAGCGATTTTCCCATTCAGCTGACATATTTCATAAATGAAACATGCAGCTTTAGTAAGTATTATCCAAATGGATTTACCGTGGCAACAAGTAAAAGGTTGAATCGTAATCAACACAATGTTGATAACGATACCTTTCCGCTAAAAGCCTAGCTTTATACGTTGGTATGTTGCCATCCATGTATGTCTTTCTTGAAGACTTATATAGTACCAATAGGCATAATGCCTTGCGGTACATCAACTAGTATCCAAACTTGTTGATATACATGGAATCCATTTCGGATTCATGGCACTTTGCCCTAATAGGGAGTCGATACATTGTATCACTTCCTCATACGTAGTCAGTTGGTATTCCCCAAAAGATTAACAGCTTTATGAGGTGAGATCAGAAACCCATACCCCAGGTTGTTTTCTGACTCTCTCCGATCTACGCGGTTCTTGTGTATTCGAAGATTACTAGTATAGTTTCATCCTTGATGAACTATTTATGTTCCAATAAGGACTCGGTGCCTTGAACTGTATTACTCCGATTTTCATCGAGTTTTACTATCCTCCCACTTACCACTGCATATCAGTATTCCTCTTAGGAAAACCGCATGGTGAGCAACGATTAAATTATTCTCTTGTGAGATGTATAAGTACTATACTTATTGTTTCCCTAGGATAACCTACAATTGGCACTTATCCAATTTGGGTTCTAGTTTGGTATCATCCAAACGTATGCCTAGCATCCCAAATATTCAGGATTGAGAAACCTAGTTTCCTTCCTGTTCATATCTAATATGAAATCTGTCAAACAGATTTTATTGGAACCTTATTCTAAATAAGTTCTGCACTGTTTATGCTTATCCGTTGAACGAAATGGTAGCTCAGAGCAACTAATGATTAACCTTTTTCATTTCCAACAAAATTCGATTTATCCTGTTCGGACACACCGTCAAATTGACGTGTTCCGGGAGGAGTCCTCATTGAAAGAATACTATACTCTTTCAAGTATATTAAAAACTTATTGCTTAAGTATTTTCATTATGGTCTAACCGTGATGGTTTAATACTTTAGCTGATCTGTTTGTCTATTTCGAGTCGAAACTATAAAAGTTTCCGATTTGTGTTCTTCAAAAGAAACACATAACCATAACGCGATGCCACATCCGTAAAGGTCACGAAATATTGATATCCACCTCTAGCCTAGCTAGACATGAGTCCACTTGCTTCACTATGAACTAGGGCTAACAGATCAGTGGCATTTGCACTTTTACCAAGTAAATGGGTTTTAGGCACATTGCCCAATAAACTAGATTCGTACACTTTATTTGAATGGAATCAAATATGTCATAGTACCCACTCTTCGAAAGTGTGGATATACGAGTCTTGTTTGATTGTGTCCTAGACAACAATGCCACTTGTCAGTCTCTTCTGATTAAATCAGTTTGAGCTATTTGTTTGTCATGTTATATGTTTTGAGATTTATTTATATTCAAAATATAAATGCTGTTATTCACATCTAATGTGTTTATCTTAATATCATCTTTATATAATAAAGCACTTTAGTGTCTTAGAATATAAAGGTTCACTCGCAACAGGTTAAACACTGATATAGAGATAATGCTTCTAGTCAAACTAGTCACATTATAATAGTTTCCAAATTTAGGTACGTACCCGAAGGGTAGTTCCTAAACTTAGGTATCTACGGTTAAAACAACGACTTTGGTCCCGTTTCCAATTCGCAGATAAATCTCTCCTGAAGTCAGTATCCTGCTCAAAGCAGATTCTGAACACCAGTACATATTTATGTACCACACTAAGTATTTAAAATCCAATTTCAATTCTAGTAGTTAAAATAATTAAGACAAAGATATTTGAAGTCAGAGCCATGCCCGTCTTCAATTCCTTCATGTCTGTTTTGTCCAAATGGTAGTCACGCTTCCGCGATCCCGTTTGCCACATTTTAGGCAGACATTTTGGGATATGTCCTTTATTTTCCTAAAAGATTATAATGATTTTGCATTTTCCCTATTCAACACCCTAGAAGCCTTTGGCCAAGCCTTGGCCTTCTAGAATATCGAAGTAAGGTGCACCTTGCGCTACTTGCCTTATTGCAAACTTTGACTTTGTCTCCTTGAAAATAGTCATTAACTCTCCAAGAGTTATTTATTGCAATATGTACTTCTAAAATCTAAGTATAGATTTATGAAGATCCTTCAATTGCATTATCATACTATAAGGATTTAACCCTTAGTTCTGACAAAGAAATTAAGGAATCTACTACAAGTTTAATGGATTAAGCACTAAAGTTATCATTACATAAATCTTCCAAAGATTATGCTCTACTATTTGCTTAACTCCGGACTTTAGGCCTAATATGTTATTTTATCAAATAAAGTAACTTATTAGTTTCCAGGACCATCCTGAAATTTTATTCCCAATTTGAAAATGAAACCATTTAAATACATTTTCCCTATGATTATGTTTTAAATGTCAATCTTTCATTTTATCTTGATTCTAATAGTCCAACTATTTAATCAACGATTTAGGTACTATTTATTATAATGATTATTATAGTCCAACTATTTAATCAACTATAATTAATTGAATCAAATATATTGATTATTATAATCCAATTATATAATCAAATATAAGTGAATAGTTTGAATACAGTCCAACTTTTAATTAAAATAACGTTTAAATATTAGTCCAACTAACATTTAATATATTTGACGAATGATATTTGTTCGAGCGCGTATGGTAAGTGATTAAACGAATATTGCAAATTCAATTCTTGCCTCCCACTATTTTTCGGTGAGCCTCTAACCCTCTGTCAAGTACTCGGGAAACCGTGTTTCCTAGCGGGCTAGGATCCCGTTAAATATCACACAATCTTGACTTTGGCCAAAAAATTGTATGATAATTAACTAGGTAGATCTCTAAGATCAAGTGGATCCAATCCAATTCCTAGATCCAGTAGGGGGACGTCCAAGTCCGAAACATATATCTTATATATGCCAATATATCCAATATATTACCTAACCTTTTTTCCTCTGAATCAACTAAGCCTTGGCTTTGGCACAACAAACTTAGTGATCCCAGTTAAGTGTGACCCATTGACCATGGAAAGCTTCGTAATCAATGTCGATGGACAAGAAGTGGTCTTGACTTTGGCCAACAAACCACAACTTGGACAAGACACCAATATGGAACAAAGCTCTCATGATTCAAACACATCCGCGACGGACAAAGGCCTTGACTTTGGCCAACAAGCCAATGCCAGTCTTGGATCTTGAGTAAGAATCACTCAATGGAAGGAAAAACGCTTAATATTTTGCGAGGGTTTTTCGAGTGCAAATTGGCAACCAATTTATTATCTTTGTTAAGGTCTCATCATCATACACCCTTAAACATGCATTCTAAATACATAATAAAGCGCGTATAAATAAAATAATAATGATATGCAGATGGATACTTTACACATTGATCCTAGATCAAATCTAAAGAAAGCTAGCACAAGTATTACTTCTACCCGTTATACTACACTTCTAAAGAAAGCTCATTTACATTGAGGGGAATATGTGAGAAGAGAATACAAAGAATAAGGAGGTAATAAGGCTGGACACGCAGGTCCAATTAATAAATTTTAAATTTATTACAACAATTTCTAAAATTGTCCCACCTATCTAATATCCATCTGATATACATTATTCATGCATCGCAACCATGTATTCACACAAGCATGCTATCAATCAATCTAATCAAATTAATTAATCTGATAATTAATGACCATCCAATGTTCAAACAACGATTTGATTTTGCTCGAGTCAAACTCGTTTTGCGAATAAGTACTCAAAGTACAAATTCTCGAATTAAATTAAACTATAAAATTAAATCCAACTTAATATGTATTTAATACTAATTCGCTATTTAATTCCAAATTAAATATTACACTTTATTAATAAACCTTTTACGATTTAAATTCCAAATTTAATCGTTACGGGTCTCAAAGCCCGATTAACGTCCAACGTTAATTTAATTAAAGCCCAATGGGCTTTTAATTAATTTCTTAAGGCGTGGACTTTTGGTCAACTCGGGTCGAACCCAATAACCAAAGTCCAATCCGGGAGTTACCCCATAAGCCCATAAATCAATTTAGGCCCATTAGGCCAATTAAACTTTAAAGGTCCATTAGTCGCATTTGGGCTTTATAGAAGCGGTTTTGGGCCCAATTGAATCTAACCAATTTTTCCTAAACCCAACTTAGTACAACCAAGCCCAATAAGCCCATTTACAACTTTAAAAGTCCAATTTCCAAAATTAGGCCCAACATAATTAAATTACAAAAACCCAATTTTACAATTTAATTACATAAAGTGCATTACACAATTAATTACCCAATTAACATTTCTAAAACATCAATTAGCCTAATTAATCATGCTCTTTAATATCAAATAGTGTCCAACACAATTTAATAAAAATCAAACCCAATTTACATGCATATTGTTCTCGGCAATGGAGGGGATTTGTGTCCGATTCGGTTTCAATCCAATTAAATCCACAATTGACATTAAATCAACATCCTCAATCGTTTCAAGTCATCTAATGATCAACGAAACAAAAAATTACCAAGAATTAGGGCACTCAACCATTCGGCCAACACAAGAAATTTGGGGAAATTTGTTCCAAACACAATTTCATCAAATTGATCCAATCAACACTTAATTAAAACACATTTAAGCATACTAATTCATCCAATTTCATTAAATCATACTCAAATTCATTTTACCCAAATTTTTAGCCCTAAACAAATTTCATGCTTTTCAATCGCTCTGATACCAATTGTTGGAGTTCTACGGCCCCGAGGATCGAATACAAAGCAAGAAATAAGTACAAATACAAATCGAGGAAGTTGTGGAATACTCACATCGATCGGTTCTGCAACGTGGCAACGAAAAAAAATTATTTTCTGCCCTCTTGACCTCTCGGTAGTGAGCTGTTGGGCAGTCCTCAAATTCGGCCTTCATCTTCCTCCATGAAAGCTTCAAGCTTTGTGAGATGATTCCAAGCTCATGGGTGGACTTCCTTATCACCTTCGCATGACTTCGTAGTGTGCTAGCACTACCGATTTTGCCACAAAATCGCGACTTTTGCTTCCCATTTTTCCTCCTTGGCTCTCGGCAGTGACAAAACCAGAAGAAGGAAATGCAGCAGCCCCTTGGGCGAAAATGAGAGAAGAGAGGAGAGGAGAGAGTTGTGATGGTTGGTGGGAAAAAGTGTATCAAATACACTAAATCAATTTCCAAAATTAATTACAACTTTTTCTCTTTCCAAAAGTCAAGCACAAATGCTTTCCATCAACTCACATCAAGTCACATCACTCAATCAATCAAATCAAGTGACAAGTTGTCACATCACTCAAAGTGACTAATGATTTGACGCTTGATGCGACTAGTGATTTGACGCTTGATTTGACTTGTGTTCCGCACTCGAATTCGAAATACGAATGCGCTCGCAAACAATCCCGGGCTGACGTAATTAAATCTAATTTAATTAAATAATCATGCCAAGCATAATTACTATTCACGTCTCTAACGAATTAATTCTAAATTAATTCATTCGCCCGAATTAAAATCCGATTTTAATTCCGCGTGGAAATCCAATTTTGTTTAATATATCGAATATATTAATTTATCGATTAATTCCAAATTAATCGTTATCTCTCTTTAATGATATTTTATCCCAGATAAAATATCTCTGCAATTAATCCCAGATTAATTTTCTCTCTCATCTAATTAATCCCAGATTAATAAAAGTGCGAGTCATACGTCATCGGTGAATCTTCGGGAAGAGACCCATGAGATCCCCGGAAATGTTGGCTGTAAATTCGGTCGTCGGACAATCCGAACACGTAAGCACCTAGTACTACGTTTGTACCAATTTACAAGACAAGGTTGGCTTCTAGCAAAGCGCCATGCCTACCCAAGTCTCGAGAAACATGCTTACAGGAATAAGCGATCTATATTAGGCGTAGTATACGTAGTATTGCGTATTTCGATCCAGTATCGGATGATCACATGCAAGGCATGTGGCTGGTACAGTGTCTGCCCCGTACGAAGCATATATCGGATTACTAGCAACTAGTCTCTTTATTATCGGATAATCATGACCAAGTCATATTATCCCGATGGTTGCAACCCTTTAGAAAACCAGTTCTGCATCCCTACGCGATCATCAACTTCATATAACTGGAGTGACACTTCCATTTGACATCACACCCAACACACTACGATTCTCAATATACCCAGAAGTGGCGTACACATAGCCGGTTAAAGCCCTGGACGACCAAGACCAAAGCACATTGATTGTCGCAAGTATTAGCGGTGCAAGTCTCAGGTTAAGACCAAATACACCTACCCTGATTTCTGACTTCCATAGACACATAGTCATACTACTAATGGAATTCCGAGGGGGTCTATCCATATTGAAGCTGTTTCCCGTACCATCGGTAAAACAAAACCTCCTATTACACTTGCATGAGTATCCTATACCCAAATATATGAGAACTATGTCGTTGTGCCCTCACAACGCTCACAAGTGTAATACTAGTTTTTTACGTATTTATCGATGTCCAATCTCGATAATACTCTGACTATGGATATTTAATGATTTATCATTCGTGGACTGATACTGTCTCATATCATTCTCAATCCAGGAATAAATCATAGGGACCTCATATTTTTTATATATCTTGGTGATCTAATCACAAATGATAAGAGTGCAATCTCTTTTGTCTCATAGTTAATTTGTACAACAACACCATGATCTGTACAAATAGTGACGCTATGGATCATAATTGTCCAACATACATAACATATCGGATTAATCCAACTCGTTTCGTTTTCCCTCGTATTCTACCAAATGAACATATTCAATATACTCATGCTCAAACAATTAAATTTATATCATTACGCTACTCTAAACATCCGAACATTTAACGATAAACTTAAATTAGCGACTTTTTACCGGGAGGTCTTACCGAGATTTCTAGGTCATATACGGACTCCAAACGATCCCACGAACGCGTTGGAATCGATGGAATTTTGATCGGAGCTACTGTTTATTTGTAGGTCACTATTCACCACCATTTTCTTCCTCGTTTTGCGTGCAACCTGGCACGAAATGAAAAATATATCACCGTAAACTTGTAGTACTTTCTGAGAGTTTCGATTTGGTGGGTGGCTCGGGCCGTGAAATGAAGCAACGAGTCAGGATCGAAAAACTTGAACTCGCGTGGATTTCTCATGTTTCTCGCCATTGCCGACGATCTGGGGTAGCCGGCGCACACCCCTGCCTGGTCGCACCGGCCGACGATGGCTGGCAGACCGCCGGCGTGACCAGCAACGCAAGGGGCGAATTTGGGGACGGGGGTGTGTGTGCGAGATGTGAAAAGATTGTGCAATTTTCGTAATTTCTTGAAACTTGAGGTATATATAGAAAATTTTCTAAATTTTACATTTTAACCCCGTGAAATTATAAAAAGGTCTTTCTCATGGGGTTTTTCTCGAAAATTCATATTTTTGAAGCTCTTCTGATGTAAATTTCGAAAAAATAATACGAAAGTTGTATGTCTCGGAAAAAATGTCTGATGGTTCAAGAATTAGCTCAATCGGAATTCATTTGCTATCTTTATAGGCGAAATAAGAAATTTTTACGCGTATAACGATATAAATAGGAATCGTGTAACCGGTTCTTAAAACCTCGCGTTTTTCTACGCGTGGAAACTTCACTTAAAAATATTCCAACCTATATTCCAACACATAAAATCTTATTTCCGAATATCATTCCGTTCCTAATTCTAAACTTCAATTCGGAAAACTTTCAAACCGTTCTGAAAATTTTTCGATATTACAATACGGTCCATGTTGATAAATGATCTCCTAACCTCATCTTATTAATTGATAGGATATGTCCAAATCGGTCCACGTAACTTCGGATCACATTCCAACGAAGTTAGATTGTCACTTTGAGGCTCAATTTTTCGAGTCTTAAATGCTTCTTAAGCATCTATTTTAGGATCATCAACATTACATGGAATCTGGCTACATTTTGGGTCCCAAATGGATGTGATTTTGTGGTATAAGACTCAGGTTATAGTTGTCCAAATCATAGGTTCGAATTTATGGGGTGTACCTTTTGTAAGAGTTTGGGATAATCAGTGATTTTACTTGCTCTGCTAAAGTCCGGGTCAGATGATATGACAATGGGGTTTCCAATGTTTTTTTAAAAAAAAAAAAAAAGAGTTTTTCTTACCTTTAACATTACAACCTAAAAAATTAAATAATTCAATACTATGCTAATCGTTACCTCATGTATAAATTGATACTATACTGATTCACATGTCACAAATATAAATGTATCTAGCTACTTTACATCTACTTATCTATATTAATTGAAATATAACAAATTCCATTCCCTCTACTTCTAGGCTATGAAACCAATATTATAAGGCTAACTCAAATTAGATTATATTTGACAAAGTTTGTTAAACCTGTTTTTCAATTAAGTTTTTCTTTTTATTACTCCTAAAAATAAGGATGAAAGATATATACAATATTTCCCTTTTAAATTAAATTAATATGGTGTTCTTTTATACATTCAATGATTATTAGGGCTGTGCCTAATTTATTAGACTCAAAATCAAACAAACATGACACAACAAAATCAATCAAACAAAATTAAAAGTTGGTAAAAAAAATAATTATTTTAGAATGGCTTAACAACAAATCAACACAACACAAACTCTAAAGTTTAGAATTTAGCTCAATTACTACCAAATATGATTATTTCACAAATTGTTAGTTATAAATAAAATAAAATAAAATAAAGATGGATAATATGAGTTTTGAGAGAGAAGCGGATTTCAAAATAAACTTTTTATTTGATCAAGATTGCAAAGGTTGAGAAAGAAAGAAATTTTTTTAATTTTATAAAAGCTGCAAACCTAAGTCTCCTTAGGAAATAAAGATACAATTATTTTTTGGAAATGTTGAAAATCCGAAGTTAAATTATTCGATCTGGGTTTAAATGGAGCAGGTAAACTTCTAAATACATTAGAGTGGTGGTTCTGTAAATAAAATCAAAAAAAAAAATTCAAAATTTTTGGATGAGCTCTAGCCAATTGAAAGATTCCGCTCTGATTATGTTTGAATTATTATCCAATATAACTATTAATCTTATAAATTTCAATATAAAGTAAAGGAAATTTCACAAAGATGATCATCAATAACAATCAACAAGTTCTTTGAAATTTGAAACAAAGAAAATCGCTTTCAAAAAGGATAACAACAACCAATTGACAAGAAAGATCAACTAAGAAGTGATCACTTTAATGGGATTTAGTTAGACATTATTCTTGTTCATTGAATTCTCTAGGTACTTCATTGATGCTCTAATATGAACTTGGAAGTTACTGGCTCAAGATTAATAATTATTAGCACCCCCATGACCCACACTATTTGTTTTTCCTTTTGTAAGAAGCAACCCCACGTTACTCTTAGAAATATCAAATTAGGCTAAGCATTTAGAGATGAGTCGTCCCCAAGGGGTGTGGCTTGGTGGTGTAGAGTTCAGGATCTCACATTGAGGTTCTGGGTTTGAATCCAGGGGGTGCACTTCTTGTAAGAGCCTGGGACAGCCGGTGGTTTTACCTGCACCGCGGCCCAGAATGGGTGGTTTGTTGGCGGGTTTCCATCGTTTCCAAAAAAAAAAAAAAAAAAAAAAAAAAAAAAAAAAAAAATTTAGAGATGAGTCTATCCAATATGACCCTTATGTAGCCCACTTAAAAGTATGATTAGCATTAGAGGCAACATTATGATTAGCGTTAGAGGCAACATGAGCACATGCATTTGTCAATTGTATTTTCTTTCCAACCGGAAAAAATCAAAATAAAAGTCACCAGTCATATTCGCTTAATGGGTCAGCTTATTATTAAAGCCATATATTACATGATTATCATTATTGTTAAATTTTAAATATTTGTTTAAAATTTCGATGAAAGGATTTGTAACCACAATTGATTTGAATAAAGAAAAGATTTTTCAAGTCATTTGAACAAATTTGAAAGTTTGTAAACACGAATTTAAATGGTGGCAATCAATGTTTTTGTCCCCTTCAGCACTAGAGGTGACATCAAATTTAAGCTGCTCATGTCTTAACCCGGTACTGATTTTATAATTTTAAATTTTTTTTTTTCAGAAAAAAATGATAATAAAATATTTAATTAACTAATATTATTTGCAAATTTTTTTAAGCGAATTTCATAGTTTGCCTCTACTTATGTGGTGTACACCACAACAAAATAGGTTATTTTGGGAAATAAGAGTAGTGTGTTTTGTTAGATTATGTTCGCTAGTGTAATATTTTGAATTTTTCGGAACAGTTCTGGAAGATTTTTGGATCTCAGTTGAGGTCTCAAAACAAGACTATGTGGGAAATAAGAGTTTAAGGGTTGAATAACAGGTCCGAATGTCTTAAAGTGGAATCTCGTTGCATTGGGAATCGTGAAATTCGAAAGAATTGATTACATGATTTTTAAATACGGAGGAATTTTAAATTGTTTCGGCTATAAGAATTTCGATGGAGTTACGTTGTTTCGGCCCTTGTGGCGCCGAAAAACCGCGAGAAGAGGAGGAAAACGTGCGACCCTGTGAGTTTTGATCATGACTCGTCGCTTCGATCCACGTGTCGAGCCATCCGTCAAATCGAAATCCTCGGAGAGTACTATAAGGATGTGGAGTCAGTTTTACCGAATGGTGCTCGATTTCATGCAAATCGAGATAAAAAGAAAATGTGAATATTGAAGCTCGTTTGCAAATCATCACTGATTCGAGTTCTGTCGAATCCAGTGCGTTCGTGGGAGCGTATGGAGTTTGCTGATACCCTCAGTGAAAATTTGATATTTTCAAGTTTAGTTTAATGTAATCGCATGCTTCTAGTAATATTGTAGAGTAATTATTGGCTTATGTTGTATTGGATAAGTTAAAATGTATCAAATTTATACTATTGGTAGAATTCAGGTAAAATCAAAAGAAATTGGATCAATCCGGTGGTATTAGCGAGATTCTGGTGAAATCAAATTTTGCACGTGTCTGTGCTTTGATGAATGTAAAGATAGATATGAGTTAATTATGATGGTATGATAATGTTTAGATGAATCCAGGAAGTTTCAGAATGTCAAGGATCATTCCTTAGCTTTATCAGAAGTTTTTACTGAAGATTTTTCGAAAACACGTAATTCGAGAATTTAAGTTATCTAATGGTCATGGAATGATATATTAGGTGTATTTGACTGGTTTGGGGAGGAATAGGATAGATTCAAAAGGTTTCGGATCCGTTTGTAATGATTTCAAACTTTTCGTAGGATTTTCGGGTTTTGGATCGGAAAATGAGTTTCATGTGATAGGTTTGTTAAGCTAGATGTTTTCAGAGTAATGTAACTTAAATTTTCTTAAATAGATTTATTTTGGGTGTTCTGGGAAGATCCGGAAGTTTGTATAGTTATGTCGGGAATTCTGCATATCACCGGTTCTAATTATTTTCGCCACTTGTTTTGACCGATTTGACTTGGATTATAAGTGTTCGCCAGACGAGGTAAGTATTCCATATGATTAATACTTGAAGTTTGGTAAATTATTTGCATATTATGGTTTATAGTGGGTTAAAGTCACTCTTAGACAAATCGTGCATAACTTTAACCATATCTGTTGGCAATATCCGTAACAAAATAAATTCAATTGAGTTGTAATGAGTCTTCAAGATCTTGTTATAATTGGACAGGTGTTTGGCAAACTGTGCGTGAATGAAACAAATATGCGTTAGTGCTGCATTGGTGTTTGCGTTCGAACGAGTGGCGTTCGTGTCACGTTCGTGTTTTGATTCGAACTAAACTTGGTAGAAGGTTCCCGTGCATAGTACATTCATTTTTTCATTCGAATGAAACCTTCTAGTGTGTTTGCGTTCAAGGTGCGATTGAGACTATGTTCGAATGAGTTTGCAAAATAGCCCACGTTCGAAATGCGTTCTTATGGTGTTCGAACGCCTGTGCATAAATAGGTTATTTTGGACGCGTTTTTAAGCATGTTTTGCATAAGAAAACCCTAACCTTTTGTTGGGGTTGGTGCTTAGAGCGCCAATCCGGACCGTATTTATGTCTGATTCTTGAATACGAACATCCCCTTATTCCATAATATTACTTATTTATGGTTGCACCTCTTGTTCTTATATACGTATTCGATCTGATTACGATTAGATTGAAACTAAATGTGGGTTAGTGATATGTATATATTAGACAAAGGCCCGATAATATATAATGCAGTACACAGTTACAAAGTTAGTTTGTAATTGACATTGGGAAGTGTCACTGCTATATGTATATTATCAAATATAGTTCCTGGTCAAGATTTGCTAACACGGGTCGGTTAGTCAAATCCGTTGAGACCAGTACATGTCGTATATCGAGACTTGGTCCGATGGTTTATCCCAATGAACCATGAGTCTAGGGAGACTCGTATAGACATGTAGGTTTTTATAGTGGATAAACACTGAATAGCTCACCGAAGATTCTTAATGGATGGTACCAACGTCAATAAGAATCTTCTCGGGTTGAGTAGCATAGGTTCCTTCGACTTGAGATGCACTGTGGATGTATGAGACATCCTTCACACTTAGATGGCAGTCACGTCACCGATCTATTAGATCAGACCTCCGCCTGTTCGTTGGGTGTGGATCGATCCTCAGGATATCCTGTGTGTGTCAAGATAGGATCCGTCAGTTCTGTGTACAGAGCATAGGTAGAAATATAATTAGAAGTCTGTTAAATCTGTGGCCACAGTATACTCGGAAGTAAGTTCCGAGTGTTATTTAGAGATTGCTAAAGATACGTCGACGAGATAATACCTATAGAGATTTGACGTTCACATCTATATCTCTGGGATTATCTGGATACCTGTGACGGAGGGATTATACGTATGCAATGACCTCGACCGTATGATTCAGCTAGTTTATCCGTGATCGTCATAATCTACGGGTGGATAGATATGGACATGAAATTGGATTTCGTGACGGATATACCTGAATCTAGAGAGTCTCAATAATGAAACATACTCGTAGAGCACTAGAGCAACATTTATGAATAATGATGATTATTTATAAATCATTTAATCGTTAAACGAAAAATACATGCGAACGGGCCGAACCGTCATTTCCTAATTAATGTGTATTTGTATTTAAATATGATATTATTAAATACACATTAATAAATAGTCAAATAAAGGTATTTGACATATATCATTAATATATGTATTTGAGATATTTAAAGTAAATATAATACATATATTTGATATTTTGTATTTAATTAATTATTTAATTATTTAATTGTTAAATGATTAATATAATTAAAATATAAATATATCACCAAATGATAAAGTTAAGAAGTGATTATAAGTTGCAATTGTTGACTTTTACATTAAAGGAAAAGGTTGTCAAATTGATTTTGACTTCTTAAGATATTTGTTCAAAATTGTTTGAAAAATGAAAATTTTTTTCCTTTATTTTCCTTTAATTTCGGCCAATACACTTAAAATATAAGAGTTATATTTTTCTTAGTTGCATTTGTTGACTTAGATAAATATCTAATAAAGTTGTTTTAGATATTAACCAAGTTGATCAAATGTAAATGAAATGAAATTGAAATTAATTGACTTGTATTTGTCTTTACCTTCGGCCAAGGCAAGTGTGATACAAGTATATATTGTTTTTCATTTCATTTCATTCATACCTAATACACTTTAAAAGAAAACTCCATTAATGGAAACAAAGGAAGCTTGTGAGAAAGAAAGAATAAACCAAAGAAAGCTTGATTTTAGTAAGTTTTTCCAACTTACTATTAGAAAGGAAAATGTTCCTTAGCATCTAGGCTTTAACATATGATGTTCTTAGGTTATTTCGTTCTTTATTCTTTGTGTTTTGATGATGGAAGTTTTGGTGAAAGTGTAGAGCATGTATGATGAAGGAAGCTTATGGCTATTGTAGTAATAAGTGTTCTTTTATGGTTTTGGAAACCTTGTTGCTAATCTAGAGTTGTTGACCCACTCTTAGATGACCTAGATTTGATCTTGAGTTGTTTCATTGTGTGTGTTGAACTTTGATTGGATGGAAGAAACATGATTAAAGTAATTGATTTAACCAATTTGGTCTAATTTGTCCAATTTGAAGAAATTGAAAAATTAGGGTTCATGAACAATTCCAAATTTTGGGATTTTCATATATGTTGTGTATTTGGATGTGTATATGATGCATATAAAGTTTCATGTTCATTGGATTACATCTTGATGTGTTTTGATGCATGAAATGACAAAGTGCACACTTTGGCACCAAGGTGGTGCATTCGGCCAAGAGTTGGAAATTTGGGGATTTGGTTGCTTTGGGTGTTTTGATGTTTTGAACATGCTAAGTTCATCTTAGAAATGATTTAGAATCATTCAAAATTGATTAGATCAATTTCGCACTAAAATGGACAAAATATCAAGTGTAAGGGCAATTCGGTAAATTCACTTAAATATGATTTATTTGAATTTTATTTCATAATTTGATTATTGGATAATTAAATAAATAGTTTATTTAATTAATCCGAGAAAAAGTTTTGAAATCGGAAAATTTGATTTTCCACCGCTTCCGCTGCGTTACCGGATTTACCCCCTAAAAACCCCTACACATTTGCCTTATATATATACAAACTTAGAGCCACTTTCACAAATATTGAAAACATATTATTCCGAGACTCAAATCTTCTTAGCTTTTCAACCTTTTTGATTTTCATCTTGAAGACTTTTTCGATTACCCTGTCTTCAGTTTCTTAGTGATATTGATTCGTGTTTGACCATCAACACAGAAACATAATCGTAACCAAACTTTCAAAGCCTTCAGAATTCTCAATGAGGAAGATTGGTCGTCAGAGTTCTTGCGTTGTGCGCTTGTAGAGTTGATCCACTTAGACACTTCAGAGGTTCTGAAGAAGACCGTTTGGTGCGGGCTCAGGGAGTTTTTTAGGTTCTTACAGTCTGGAGGTATTAGAGTTGGTGAAGTTACTGCCATGGGTCTTTTTCCATCACTGTAAGGTTTTCTCATTATAATGGCTTTTGGCTAGTAGCCTAGATACTCAGAGTGATTTTGGCTGATAGCATTACTGCTAGTGTGGTAGGTGATGAACACTGAAAAGTGCATATTTATTATATGTTAGGGATATGCCCTATTCCCAACTTGTGGATGGGCTATATGTACATGTATTTGTAATATTTTCATTAATTAATAAAATGGCAATCTTTATTATACGTGTCTTACATAAATTATATGAATAATCAAACACTGTAATAAAGCCATTGGAGTAATAAGATGATTGCTTCCTAGTCATAGTTTTGTGAATAATCTGGGCGTTTACAAAGCGGAGAGACTAGCATGATGATATGATCCGCCCTTAAGTGGGGTAGCCGATCTCATAGGCTACTAGCGGAGATCTGTCCGCTTGGTGTATCACATGGATGAATGGGTTGCTCGTGTCCATTGAACTAACCGCCGAAAGCTTTCACATGGACTGTTTATCCCATGTGTTTGTGAGAACTTTCATGTATCGATTGTATGACTAGTCCTTAGACTTGAGGTCTTTACAATCTTATGTGTGGATCAAATGACTTTGACATTCTCCTTCCCCGGTTCAAAAGATCTGGTCATAAAGGTATGATTGGGTCATTTGTTGAAACACATGAAGTTTGTAACGATACAATAGAGAATCACCACTCTCTCGAATAATATTTTCTTGTAAGAGTAGTATTCTAGTTCGCGGGTTGATATGTGTGATCAGTACTTGAGACTGTGGCCGAAATGGAAGAATCATGTGAGATTCTTGGGTTAGCACGATTCATGACACTATCAACATCATACCTTTGACTATATGGGTAGAAATTTTCCATACCCTAGGTCAAAGAGTGGGGATACAGTGATACGAGTGACCGTATCATATGTAAATCGCATACAGAATCGGTATATATATTTCCTTCTCATTTGGGGGCCTTGCATGTTGCTAGATGTCAACCTTGGTCATTGAAATCAAACGAACATCTGATCGGAGGATAATTTATGTTCGATTAAATTATCACGATTCATTTCATGTCCAACTTGAGGGGAGCTCAAAAGGTCACACATAACAAAGTCGAAATCAATGGTTAACAGTGCACAATACAAATTAACAGCATATATGATTGCTGTAGGAATTGTTCATAAATGGTTCAATGTGTTTAATTATTGAATAGATCATTTATGAGGTTCCAAAGTGGCTTAGGGATTGGTGAATGACGATAGGGGCATTTTGGGAATTGGAAAAATGAAAAAAAAAATCTGTTTTTTTATTTTATTTTATTTTATTTATTTTGAATTCCAATTCGGCCCAAACTCTTATTAGGGTTTTATAATCTCATTAAACCACTATATTAAGATCCAATGGCTAAGATTTAATTAGCATTTATCCCACATCAGATTCTTAATTAATTTTGTTGTCTTTGGAGCACCTATATAAACCCAAAGAATTCTTTATAAATTTTTGCACCAAACCTTTCATATCTTGGGTTTATATAAGTGAGCAACTCTAAAGTTTAAGACAAAGCCACTGATTTTGAGGATCCTTAAGTCTAATTGACTAGAGGAATCTCAAGTTAAAAGTTTTGAGGTATTTCCCTAGGCTAGCACCAAGGGAAAAATACCCGTGCACTCAAGGCGTAGTCTTGCCGTTGAGTTTTGGCTTTGGTGTGTGGACCTTTGGAGGCCACACACTTGGGTGGCTCTTTAGATCATGGAAGAGCTTGCTGAGTTCGAGAAAAGCTTGTAGATGGAGGGAGGTTTGGAGGAGTCTTCGGTTCAAGTAAGTCTTTCTTTCTTTATTTTTAATTAGAGTTCTTATGATAGTTAGCATGTTTAAGTTTATGTTCTTTGCATGTTTTATTAGTTTTTATGCTTAGAATATATAGTAACATACCTAGGCTTGTAGAATAATAAAAACAAATGGGTATTGGGCAAATGGATAGTGGCATCATAATTTTTATTTTCCGATGCGCACTCGCGGCCGCTTTCCAACATTATATGCATGAGTAATCATTTTATTATACGCATAAGTAATCATTTGGTAGGTAAAATACTGCTCAGAAGCTCGACAGGAATAACCAGACTTGGAAAATGGCAAAAATGAAAATTCAGCATCCGCATCGCGACGTGCAAAGGGCTTAGCATCACGACGCGGATGCTAGCTTGGGGACCCATGTCGAGAGATTTAGGCGTCACAACGCTGAAGTCCTGCGTGTCGCGACGCGAAATGCGGTGCTCGTGATGTCTCGTAATTTTCAAGCTTTCTTTCCGAATTCCTCTATAGATTTTGTAGAGAGAGTTTCTTGTGTGTTTATTTATTTTAAAGCTTTCTCTAATGTCATTTTCTTTCAGTAATAAAATTACGAGTGTGTTTAATTACAAAATGAGTAGCTAATTTCTTTTCGCTGGGGTAAAGGGTGAAGCTTTTATCATGAAAACTTAGATCAATCTCGCCTACATGTAATAAATAAATTATAATCTAATGATTAAAACTTGATTTAGATCTAGATTAATTATTGATAAAATGGATACCGCCTATATGGCTGGTTTTATCTTGCTACCACCTATATGGATGGTTTTATACGATTTTGGCATAATTGTGTACCTCTGCATGACTTGTTATAGACAAACTGTATCACCTCCATTATGGCTGGTTTTATTTTTTTTGGCATACTTAGTCCCTTGGCATGACTAGTTATCGACAGAAATGACTACCGCTTTTATAGCCGGTTCTATATATTGGCATAATTAATTCCTGAGATAAATTAATTTGGTAACAATGACATTTTATATATTATAATTAAGCAAGATTTCTAGATTTGAAATATTAAAAGTGGATTCCCTAACTCCAGCATTTCATTTTATTACTGTATTTTCACTTAAAAGTTTCCAACAACTTAAAGAAATCAAACAATTTTCTTTTCGCTTTACTTAAATATTCTATTTTACTAAATCTATTCCATGTCGATCGACCCCGAACTTACCAGGTTATTTTATTACCTCAACACTCTTATACTTGGGAGTAAAAGACCACTTTTTGAGCGTGTCAGTAGGTGAGAGAGAGGATAACTTTATTGATAAAGATGTTGGATTATAATTCTCTCATGATGACTCAATAAATGAGGATAGTCTTCAGGTAGCCTATAATAAACTATTTAATGAGACTCTAGCTATCATGAAGATGAATATTGAGGTCAATAAGAGGATGAAAGAAGTGGAGCTAGATAAGAATGAAATTCGGGCTAAGTTTAAGCAAAGCCATTTGACGATTGAAGAGCTTGAGGAGATGAATAAATGACTAGTTGATAGAGTCAAATTCTGAGAAGTAGAACTTGAAAATACTAGACCCAATTGTCTGTATTTTCTAGTGGCACTGAGAAACTAGACCATATGTTTGGGATTAGTGTTGAGTCTAATTGTGATAAGGCGTCATCATCTAGAGCTGTACCAATCCCTCTTAAACGTGAATTTGGTAAGAAACATGTTGATTGTAGTCATATGATTCCCCATGTTGTTCCTCGTCATGTGTCCCAACCTCAATCTACAACTGTAGTGAGGTTTCCAAGATTTTTGCATGTATAACATCACTCTGGCAAGGTAGGACACATTAGGCCTAATTACTCTATATTGCAAAAATAAACTAAAAGGTCTAAGAGTGTTTCACCTAGATTTGATTCATCAAATCTAGTCAGTTAATTTTCTACAGTAGCTAAACAAACTCAACTTAGTAGTGAGAAACTTGCACTTAGACTGTGCGTGAATGAATCAAATATGTGTTAGTGCTGCATTCATGTTTGCATTCGAATGAGTGGCGTTAGTATTATGTTCGTGTTTTGATTCGAACTAGATTTGGTAGAAGGTTCTCGTGCGTAGTATGTTCATCTTTCCGTTCGAATGAAACCTTCCACTGTGTTTGCGTTCAAGGTGCATTCAATACTACGTTCGAACAGGTTATGCATTCTTATGGTGTTCGAACGCCTGTGCATAAATAGGTTATTTTGGATGCGTTTTTAAGCATGTTTTCCACAAGGAAAGCCTTACCTTTGCCCTATCTATATAAACAAACTGAGAGTCACTTTCACAAATGTTGAAAACACATTATTCTGAGCCTCAAATCTTTCTAGCTTTTCAACCTTTTTGATTTTCATCTTGAAGACTCTTTTGATTACCATGTCTTCAGTTACTTGGTGATATTGATTCGTGTTTGACCATCAACACAGAAACACAATCGTAACCCAACTTTCTAAGCCTTTAAAGTTCTCAAGGAGGAAGATTGGTAGTCAGATTTATGGCTTTACGCGTTTGCAGAGTTGATCCACTTAGACACTTTAGAAGTTTTGAAGAAGACCATTTGGTGCGGGCTCGAGGAATTTTTTGGGTTCTTATAGTCTGGAGGATTAGAGTCGGCGGAGTTGCTATCGTTGATCTTTTACCATTATTGTAAGGTTTTCTCATTATAATGGATTTTGACTAGTCGCCTAGATACCCGGAGTGATTTTGGCTGGTAGCATTACTGAATGTATGGTAGGTGAGAGAGATGATAACTTTAGTGATAAAGATGCTGGATCAAAATTCTCTCACGATGACTCTGTAAATGAGGATAGTCTTCAGCTAGCCTATACTGAACTATTTAATGAGAGTCTATCAATCACGAAGACGAATATTAAGGTCAATAAGAGGCTGAAACAAATGGAGCTAGAAAAGAACAAATCTCAGGCTAAGTGTGAGCAAAGCCTTTTGGTGATTGAAGAGCTTAAGGAGATGAATAAATGACTAGTTTATAGAGTCAAATTCTTAGAAGCAGAACTTGAAAATGCTAGACCCAGTTGGCTGTATTTTCTAGTGGGACTGAGAAACTAGACCGCATGTTAGAGATTAGCGTTGAGTCTAATTGTGATATGGCGTCATCGTATAGAGTTGTACCGATCCCTCCTAAACATGACTTTGGTAAGAAACCTATTGATTGTAGTCATGTGATTCCCTATGTTGTTCCCCATCCTGTGTCCCAACCTCAATCTACAGCTGTAGTGAGTAAACCTCTCTCTCGTCCAAGATTGGTGCATGTATACCATCACTCTGGCAAAGTAGGACACATTAGGCCTCATTGCTCCATGTTTCAAAAATAAACGAAAAGGTCTAAGAGTGTTTCACCTAGATTTGATTCTTCAAATCTAGTCAGTTAAGTTTTTGGACTAGCTAAACAAACTCAACTTAGTAGTGAGAAACTTGCACTTCTAACTAGGAGTTCTCAAGCGAAAGAGACTCTTAGGAAAGTTTGGGTAAGGAAGCGAGATGACTTCCCAACTATTTCTGAATGCCTTGACCCTAGCAGGCATGACAAGAGTGCACTTCAGTATACTTATTCTTAAATATTGCATTTTTTCCAATTGCATGTGCTCGCTCGAGCTTTATGTTTTTGCACGACTACATGTTTTTATTTTCACTGCATATGGGTGTGTGTGTTTTGTTTGTCATATATCCCATGGTATATAGGATGGAAACCCGAAATAAATTTCGTATTCAATTCGGAATGGACAGTAGTATAAGCTGTACTCGGGAATACAACTCCATGTATCATTGGATAATGACAAGCCATGTTATGTCTTTTATTGTTTTTGTGAAAAAATAAAAAAAAAAATGAAAAAGACCAAAGATATTTTGTGGCTTGTTAGAGCATGGAAAGAATGTGCATGTGATCCTAGCATGTAGGATATATGGTTATGCATGTATAATATGCTTTCATTTTTGTTGATGCTCTATGTGCATGAGTGTGTGTGATGGAAACCCTTGGTATATCTTATGCTTGCATTTCATATGCATATTTTTTTTCCTGTTGGAGTTGGTGCTTGGAGCGCCAATCAGAATAATTTATTGCACATTTTATTTTTATTAATAAAATAATTATATTTTCATTTAATACCTTAGTAATGGTAATGTCATTATGCATATTAGATTAATATATAAATATATTAAGAATGAAATAGACCATAAAATAATGTTGTAGTAATATTTGGCACTAGGTGGTCCGACATTGAGATAATATTACTATTATAAACTATTCATAAAGTAAATATTTCTAGTAATCGGTTTTGGAATACGGTCGAATTCCTATAACCTAGAAGACTAGCAAATATCGTATATTGGAATTAGAGTTAAAATGGTTTAACCCGATGTACCATGAGCTTTAGAAGCTCGTATAGACATGTGGGTATTCATTGGAGTGAATACTGAATGACTCACATGTGATTCCTAATAGTTGGAAGTACACACCACCGTCAATAGAAATCTCATTGAGACGAGTATCATATGTGATCCTTTGACTATAGGATAACATTGATTTTGTGTGAGATCCTCCACACTTTAATGCCATGTATGTCAGAAACCTTTCCTGGTCTGGCCTCTAGGCGTTTGTTGGGTATGGACCGATGCAATCGTTAATCAAGTACGTATGAAGATAGGATCTGTCGGTCCATATTTGTGCCATAAAGGGTTTAGCTATCCATGTAAGTCATGATTCTAGAAGACTTTGGCCAAAGCCTATCATCTGGGGTGGATCGCATTAGTTGTAAAGAATCGTGGACATGTCGACATGAGATATGCACCTCGGAAACTTAACGGTATATTCTATGTTTCCTAAACACAACTCGGATAGCCTACGATAGTTGGATTGTTAAACTTATGTGATGACCTCGATTTGTATAATTTAGAAAGGTAGTTCGTGTTCTTCGTAAATTATGAGGTGGTCAAATTGCGTACATATTAGCTAGGCTTATATGTCGAACGTGTCTAAACTTAGAGAGTCCCACAATATGAAGTGTACTCGTTAAGTACTTGAATTACCGATAATTTGTTGATCATAAATAATATTCAATATTATAATTATCAACTAAGATAATCAAGTGTTATTGGATAACATTGATTATTTACTTTGACCTAATTGGATTAATCAAAAATTACACAAGTGCTTAATTGTAAATAAACATCTCTACCATTTGAGGATATTTTAGTAAATACAAATATGTAATTATAGATGTATTTGACTTGATTTAATTGGATTAAATCAAAATGGTAAACATGTAACTATTCCATTAATTGAACTTTGTTTTGATTTAATTGGATTAAATCAAAATGGTAGACAAAAGTAATTAGTCACACATAGTTACACATATTTAAAAAAATTAGATCAAGCCCACATAAAAGTTTATTAAAACTCTTATTAACTTAAAATTACCTAAGGTTTGCTATAAATAGCAAGCTTGAGCAAATGTTTTAATCAAACTTAAGAAAGCTAAAATATGCAATTCTTAGATAAGTTAGCCTAAGAAAGAGAAATGTTTAGAGAAGCTTTGGAAGATCTCTATAACATTTCAACAAGGAGAAATCAAGATTGGATCTTAGAGTAAAGCTTGCTACCATTGGAATCAAGATTGGATCTTGGAGTTAAGCTTGCTAAACCTTGGAAGTTCTCTAGCCATTTCAACAAATGAGAATGAGATTGGATCTTTTTATCAAGCTTGCTAAGTAAGTTTGATCTTCTTCTAAGCTATGTTCTTCATTAGTGAGTTTTCGTTAGTGAGACATATAGTGATGAATTATTATTGGATGCATAATAACATAGCTTAAAGTTTAAATTAGGCTAATGAATTATGTTAGGATGCTTTGGAAGTATAAACACAATATGTTTATAATTGGGTCAAAGATGTTCATATTAGACATGAAACAATTAATAAGGTTTAGAACTCTAGATTAAAGCTTAGAACTATGGCTACCATTCTAGAATCACTTGACCACCTTTGAGTGACCTAGAATTGTTCATGAGTCATTTCATTGTGGGATTCTATTTTGGTTTGTGTTTTGATTCAAACAAATGCATATAGATATTTAGAATACATGTATGTTAGTTGTATAACACGTGTTGATGATGGTTTTGATGCTAAAATTGGATTTTAGGTGTATTGAAGTATTTGGAGAAAATTGGAAGTGTTTAGAATTGGTTTGAATGTGAAAATTCTCTCTGCTAACATTTTACACAGGGGGCAGCGTCGCGACTCTAACCTTCCAATGTCGTGACACTGAGCATCAGACTTAGGATCATCGTGATGCTCACAGTTCCATGTCACGAGACCAAGACATTTAGCTCTCGTAGTTTGGGACGTCTCGACGCCTAAGCCTCCGCGTCGCAACACGCAGGGCTAATGAACACTAAAACTTCATTTTCTTCGTTCCGGAGTTTCCGGACTGCGTTTTGGCCCTTGTTTTGTCCTACGGACTAGAAACATAATTTAGCATTTCATTAAATTTTTAGAATACACCAATACTAGATATACATGGGTTAGACTCACTTTTTTTTTCGTGGGGCTCCGATCCAACCCTAGGGTTTCCACATCCGCCCCAACAGAGGCTTGGGATGTATGAGTTTTTGGACTAACAGTCTAATCTCTATCATACCTAGGTAACTAAATAGTGTAACCTTTGACTAGATGACTTTATGATATCCTCATGTAAAAAAAATAATAGTTTACATGAGTCTCAAAAGCAAAAGAGCCAATGAGCCAAGTTCAAAAGATACGGAAAAACCCTTTACTCGAAAATATTTATTTAAGAGCTCATATTTAGGTAGAGAATATTATCCTATGAAACCAATGTAGCTTATTTTCAGGTCCTAGTGGTGCTGGATTTGAACATCTATTTTATGGACTTGGTGTGACATGAGATGAGATTTCTTTGGTTGTGTCCCACTCATAATATAAGGTCTTAAACCTTTATTTATTGCCACTTATTTTTCATGCAAGTCCTTGCTATGCTTTGGTATTTATGTCATATACATGCATGTAGTGTTTAGCATGACCTAAAGTGATGCATATTATTTCATGTCATAAAGAGCTGAATATTGATTGGATATCATTGTACTTGCTTGAATTGTTGTTTTAGTCATTTTTGATTTATTTTTCCTTAACTCGTTGTGTACTTGTATGTGCTTCTTGTCATTGTATTCTGTTTTTCCTTTATTATATATTTTTGAGTTTTTACTTCTCGTATATCGTTGGGCTAATTGAGTAGAGCAGTTAGTGAGGGGGAGTAAGTCAAGACTGCATATTCTCTTCCATGTGGTTTTTAATTGATATAATGATATGTTATTTTTACCCATTGTCATTTCGTGAAAAAAAAAGGGAGTAGTATACTAGTATATCCATTTTTTTAGTATCTCATGTTTATGGGGGAGTAGGATTTAGTTGAGAGTAGGATATCTACATTTACATACATGAGATTTTTATTTCCTTTTATCTACCCTTTCTTTTTCTGTGCTTTTCATGACAAATTATTTTTTATAGGTATTTCGGGTGACCAGATTAGTGGCTGAGGTGGCATCAATTTCAAGACTACTTGGTAAGGTATTAGATCGAGTCATATTGTAATAACTCAATGTCTTAATGGTTGGTTGTTGGCTATTTTATCTTTGGGTCTTTTACCATAGTCTTTATATTAGGTAGTATTTTGTCACGGAATGCCAAAAAGGGAGATTGTTAGTTCCACATCTGTTGGCAGTGTCCGTAACAAAATAAGTTTCTGATGAACGGTAAATTTGTATAGTTTCTTGAGTTTTATGAATGTTTTGATGTGTTTTAGTTTATTTTGTAGATAAAATAAACTCGGGAATCAATGGAATCAATCAGGATAAAATATGGAACAAATAAGGGCAAAAATTGGACTTGACATTTGGATTTTGGAGGTTGGAAACTTGAAATGACGTTCTAACGAAGTGCAAATTCATACATTTCAACTTTGCTCAAGTTTTGTATTCTCGCCATAACTTTCTACTAAGATATCGGATTGAGGTGACTCAAGTTCCAAATTAAAGAACATTCAAAGATCTACAACTCTGACGTTCATAATAATTTCGAATTCTGAAGTTTTCATGACCGAAATTGATAAAACATCCGTAAGTGTGTTATTTGTAATTATTAAAGTCATTTTCAAAATAAAATAAAATTAAAAAGAAACTTGTCAAACTTTTTACATGTTTGGTGAAGGATTTGGTGCCATGTTTGGTGCTATATTCGGTGGAGAAATTTGTGGAGAAATTGGCGAAGGCAAAATTTTGCCTATAAATAACAAGCCATTTCATTTGTAAATTCCATACCTTCTTCTGGGGATTTCCTTAAGAATACGAAAAAGATTGTATCTTGTTTGTTTATTTACAACTTTCTGTATTTAACTTATTTTATTTTATGCAATAGGTTTTTCTTTACTTTACTTTTCAATCTTTATTTCTACTTTCCAGTATGAGAAGGTAACTCCCCTCTGCTGGGGTGAAAGGTTAAGCTTTTATTACTAATATTTAGATTAATCTCCCTTAATTATAATGTATAAACTATTTAAAACATGATTTAATGGGATACCACCTTTATGGTCGGTTGGACTTAATTAAATTGATTTTAACATGACTAAATTAGACACCGCCTTTAAGGTTGGTTGGAATTAATCACAAATTTGACTTAATCAGGATGTCACCTATATGGTCAGTTGGTAATTATCAAGCAAAGTTAATATATTATAATAATGGAGATATCCGAAATAGAAGTAATAAAAGTGGATCCTCTAACTCCAACATTTTCTTTATTGCTTTATTTACCTTTTTACTTTCAAGCTTTTACTTTATGTCATTTACTTTATTTACTTTTTTAATAATCTTAGATATGTGTTGTAACTAATGACCACATATGGGGTTTTGATGAATTCCAATATCACCGGTTTATAAGGGGTTATTTTACGGTTTGGGTAATATAAAGGTTTATTTATTGAGCCTTAAGCTAAATGCTTCTTGTTAACTGGCCATTAATAAGATTGATTTGGTAAACTTAAAATGAACTTGGAAAAGGGATTTTTAGGTGTAGCCTTAGACTCAATAGCTCACGATCTCACATTGACAGTATGATGACTCTTAGGTAGATTTCCTTACAGGATAGGAATATACCTGTCAGGCTGTGGTAGCCATAATTGGAACTTATTCTTAATGAATTGAGGTAACTTGGTTGACATAGGAATATGATTAATTGGGTTATACTGGGTATTTGCATCTGACCATCGGAAGAGGCTTTTGAATAAATTCGTGTTCCAGGTTAATAAACTAATATATTGCACAAACGTGAAATAACCACTTCATGTTTAAAAGATATTGGAAGGATTCACAACCCTGGATAGTTTAATAATTTTGAATTTTCCTTTAATTTACTTTC
Organism: Zanthoxylum bungeanum; assembly: GCA_019454045.1. Taxonomy (NCBI): domain Eukaryota; kingdom Viridiplantae; phylum Streptophyta; class Magnoliopsida; order Sapindales; family Rutaceae; genus Zanthoxylum; species Zanthoxylum bungeanum. The sequence goes on along the minus strand of SKCR01040477.1, from coordinate 7,975 downwards.
GCTCTATTTTATTTACTTGTTTTAAGTTTAAAATCACCATCCAATCAAACACCCAATCTATTAAATACTCGTAAACATACAGCTTCATAATTTAATAGCTTAGGTATTAAGTCCTCGTGGAATCGATACATTTTATACTGCTTGAGTGATACGTGCGCTTGCGTAACGTGAGTGATTTCACCGATCAAGTTTTTGGTGCCGTTGCCGGGGACTTATTTATCTTTCACTATTAACTTTGGGGTTAGATACCTTTACTTGTGTCTAATTTGTTTTTATTATTATTTCAGTTTTCTTGTTTTTCAGGTTCTCAGACACTACATGAGAAGAACCAGAAGCTTTGAAATCCGTCCGCTTGACCCAAAAATTGAAATAACAATCAGACAGTTGAGAATTGAAAGACGTGAAGGCCAAAAAGCATTGATCAATATGGAACCTGAACCTTTGGAGGTTGCACCACCAATTCCTATTCGAGACAGAACTATTCCGGTGGTTGACAGCTTTATTTCATGTATTGTACTTCCTCTCTTACCAATAAATGCCTGTGACATCAAAACATGCATTCAGATGATACAACAGTCATCTCAGTTTGGAGGGAATGCAACTGAAGATCCTAATGCCCACATTAGTAATTTCCTAGAAGTTTACGGCACATTCAATTACAACTAAGCGGCAGAAAAAGCAATGAGTCTGCGTATTTTCCGATATTCCTTGAAAGACAGAGCTAAGGATTGGCTACATTCACTACCAGCAGGTTCCATCACAACTTGGAACACTCTAGCCACCAAATTCATTGCAAAATATTTCCCCCAGCCAGAACTACAAAGTTGAGGAATGACATCACATCATTTGTGCAACATGACTCAGAATCCCTCTGCGAAGCTTAGGAAAGATACAAGGAGTTACTCTGAAAATATCCTCACCATGAGATTGCAAAGTGACTACAAGTCCAAACCTTCTATAATGGACTTTTTGGACTAATAATAACTACAATTGAAGCCGCTGCTGGAGGAGCTTTAATGGCAAAAAGAGATAATCAAGCATGTGACCTAATTGAAGAAATGGCCAACAATAATTCTTTGTGACCAACAGAAAAGAGCATGATTCAACGAATAACAGGAATTCATGAAGTTGGAGCCAACACAGCAATGAATGCCAAGCTGGAGCAAATGTGTAAATGCTTGGAAACACTTAGCATGCAAGTTGTAACATTGCTGGTGCCATAAGTTCACCATATGGAGGAGCACCAGAGGAAAACCAACATGATGAGACGGTGAATTATGTCAACAATTTCAACAGACAATAGAACAATCTATATTCCAATACCTACAACCCAGGGTGGAGGAATCATCCCAATTTCGCATGGAGCAATAATTCAGAGCAAAAGAACAATCCACCACCCGGATTCCAACAACAAAACAAAGGCCATGAGTATGAAAAAAAACCAGAAATAAAAGAATTGCTTGCAGAGATGTTCAAAAAGCAAGAAGCCAAATACGATGCTATGTTTCAAGCCCAAACAACATTCAACCAAAGCCAATCAACATCTATAAAGGCACTGGAAAATCAAATAGGACAACTGGCCAATGCTCAGAGTTACAGACTGCACGGTAACCTTCCTAGCAACACAGACCAAATCCAAGGAACCGAGGGATGAGCAATGTCAAGCCATTACTTTGAAAAGTGATACTGAAATCAACATAGATGTTGGAGTCAAGGCATCCACTGAGGAAGTTCTAAAAATAAGAAGCGAAGCAGATCCATAGATGGAGAAAAAATAAGCATGATGAGCGGAAAATATATCACTATTTCCCGCCCCATTGACTTAACATTTTGTTTAGTTTCTCAGGTTTGATGAACGTTTTAATGTGTTTTTATTTATTTTACAGAGAAAATAAAATCGGAACTCAATGGAATCAATCAGAATGAAAATATGGAACAAATAAAGGTAAAAATTGGACTTCACATTTGGATTTTATAAGTTGGAAACTTGAAATGGCGTTCTAACGAAGTACAATTTCGGAAATTTCAGCTTTGCTTATGTTTTTGTATTTCGACTATAACTTTCTACTCCGACATCAGATTGAAATGATTCAAGTTCTATATTCAAGAAAACTCAACGATCTACAACTTTTAAGTTCATAAGATTTTCGAATTATGAATTTTTCATGACCGAAATTGATGAACAATAAGAAATTATGTTATATTTAATTACTAAAGTCATTATCTAAAAATAAAAATTATCAAACTTCCCCCAAACGTGCTAGCATGTTTAGTGGAGTGTTTTGTGCCATGTTTGGTGCCATGTTTGGTGGAGTGTTTGGTGGAGTATTTTGTGACATGTTTGGTGGAGTGTTGTGTGGAGTGTTTGGTGGAGAAATTGGTGGAAGCCTTTTTTTTGCCTATAAATACTGAACCATTTCATTTGTAAATTTCATACTTTCCTTGAGGTTCTAATAAGGATCTAAGGATTGTATCTTGTGTGTTTAATTTTTTTAATTTAAATTATATTTTTATTTTCAGTAATAGTAGTAGTTTATTTTCTTTATCTTTCTTTTATGTTAAGTAGTTAAATTTCCACTGGGGGAAGGGTAAAGATTTTATTATTATAGTTTAGATTAATCTCCCTTAATTATAATATGGAAATTATAATTTAATAATATGGACTAAAGGTTTTACCGCCTTAATGGCTGGTTTTATTTATTTCACAAATGTGACACCGCCTATATGACCGGTCTTTATGTGACATATGATTACCGCCTATATGGTTGTTTTATGGACAAATAATAACACCGCCTTTATAGTCGGTTGGACTTAATTGAAAATCTGAATTAATCAAGATACCGCCTATGTGGTCGGTTGGTAATATCACTGATAATTTCTATATTATAATAATGGAGATTTCTAAATTAGAAATAGTAAAGGTGGATCCCTTAACCCCATCATTTTATTTTTATTCTAGTAAAGTGATGAAGCACAATATTCATGAGTTTAATAATTGATTTTCTTTATATATTGGGTAATACTTTAGGATTGTTTATTGAATCTTAATCTTAATGCTTCTTGTTGCCTAATCACTAATAGGATTGATGGGGTAAACTTAAAATGAACTTGGAAATGGGATTTTAGGTTTCAGCCTTAGATTCAATAGCTCAAGATCTCACCTTAGGGCATGGTGTTCCTTAGGTAGATTTCCTTACAAGATAGGAATATACCTGTCGGGCGGGGGTACCCACAATTGGAACTTGAACTTAATGAATTTAGGTAACTTGGTTAACATAGGAATATGATTAATTCGGTTATTTTGGGTGTTTGCATCTGACCATCGGAAGAGGCTTTTGCATATCTTCGTTTTCCAGGTTAGCAAACTGACTTATTACACATATAAAAGAGAATCAATTCATCATTAGATTAATATTGTGGGGGATCACAACCCTATATGTTTGTGTATTTTGTTTATTTTCCTTTGTATTTTCTTTTATATATTTATTTATTTTATTTATTTAGCAAATCCACATTCAACCAACCAATCAAGCAATCATTCTCTTCTCCCTTGATTAGATACTTATAAATAAATAGATTCAATCATTAGTAATAATAGTAGGAATTAAGTCTTCGTGGGATCGATACTTTATACTACTTGAACGAAACGCGCGCTTGCGTAACGAGTGTGATCACGCCGGTCAAACCATAAGCAAATGATCAAAAAAATTCACTCCACCTCCACCTTTTCCACAACGTCTCTATAAAAGTAAACTAGACAAGCAGTTTGCTCGATTCTTGGAGATCTTCAAAAAGTTGCATATCAACATCCCATTTGCATAAGCATTGGAACAAATGCCCAGCTATATCAAATTCATGAAAGACATTCTTTCACGAAAATGAAGATTATGAGACTACAAGACAGTAGCATTGACAGAAGAATGCAATGCCATCATTCAGAGGAAGCTTCCCCCAAAGATGAATGATCCTAGCAGTTTCACCATTCCTTGCATCATAGGCGAATATTACTTCTGTAAGGCTTTGTGTGATTTAGGTGCCAGCATTAACTTGATGCCTTTGTCTATTTACAAGAAAATGTAAATTGGAGAAGCAATACACACTTCAGTTACTTTACAGCTTGCTGACAGATCGCTCATATTTCCGAGAGGAGTAGTGGAAGATGTATTGGTCAAGGTCGACAAATTCATTTTCCATGCAGATTTCGTTATCCTTGACATGGAAGAAGACAAAGATGTACCTATCATCCTCAGAAGACCATTCTTGGCTACAGGTTGAACTGTTATTGATGTACAAAAAGGAGAACTAATCATGAAAGTGCAGGACGAAGAAGTTACATTCAATGTTTTTAAAGCCATGAAATTCCCGAGTGATGAAAATGAGGAGGAAAGTTTCAGAGTTGATGTTGTAGATAGTATCATCCAGGATACTGATGCAATGCAACTTCCTACAGACAAACTTGAAGCTTGCATTATGAATATGACTGATAATGAGCTAGATGATGAAATTCTGGAATGTATCAACTATATTGACAAACCTTTCGCTTCAAATCAACACCACAAGTGGAAAGTTTGGAATTACCAAAAAAAGAGCGAATCAAGCCCTCGATTGAAGAACCACCGAAGCTAGACTTGAAGCTACTTCGAGCCATCTCAGGTATGCATTCTTAGGAAACTCTTCTAGCGTACCTGTGATTATTTCTTCTTCGCTAACATTGGAGCAAGAAGATAAGTTACTGAGAGTATTACGAGAACACAAGAAAGCTATTGGCTGGACTATAACAGACATTCGAGGCATAAGTCCATCATTTTGCATGCAAAACATTCTGATGAACGAAGAGTACAAAGCCATAATGGAGCATCAACGGAGACTAAATCTAATCATTAAAAAGGTCGTGAAGAAAGAAATTATCAAATTGTTAGATGCCGACATCATTTACCCCATCTCTGACAGCACTTGGGTGAGTCCTATTCAATGTGTGCCAAAGAAAGGAGGAATTAATGCAGTCACAAATGAAAAGAATGAGTTGATTCCAACAAGAACAGTCACCAGATGGAGAGTTTGCATGAACTACGGGAAATTGAACAAAGCAACAAGGAAAGATCATTTCTCGTTACCATTCATTGACCAGATGCTAGACAGATTGGCGGGACATGAGTTCTATTGTTTTCTGGATGGATATTCGGGGTACAATCAGATTGCCATCGCCTTAGAAGATCAGGAGAAAACTACTTTTACATGTTCGTAAGGTACTTTTGCTTTCCTCATGATGCTATTTGGAATATGTAATGCTCCCGCCACATTTCAACATTGCATGATGGCCATCTTCTCAGACATACTGGAACAAAGTATAGAGGTTTTCATGGATGATTTTTCTGTGTTTGGAGACTCGTTCGACCACTGCTTGCAAAATCTGGAAATTGTGTTACAAAGGTACGAAGATACCAAAATGGTACTCAATTGGGAGAAATACCACTTCATGGTGCAGGAAGGCATCGTCCTGGGACATCGGATCTCACAAAAGGGAATCGACGTAGACAAAGAAAAATTGAGACAATAGAAAAACTACCTCCACCAACAACTGTCAAATGGATTCGAAGTTTTCTCGGACCTGCAGGCTTTTACCAGAGATTTATCAAAGACTTCTCGAAGATTGCTAAACCTCAGTGCAACCTTTCGGGGAAAGATGTGCCTTTCAACTTCACCAAAGAATGCCATAGAGCTTTTGAGATCTTGAAACAGAAGCTGGTCTCTGCCCCCATCATAGTATCACCTGACTGGACCCTTCCATTTAAGGTGATGTGCAATGCTAGTAATTTTACTGTAGGTGCAGTTTTGGGACAACACAAAGTTAAAAATTTTCATACCATTAACTACTCCAGCAGAACTCTAAATAAAGCTCAACTCAACTACACAACCACTGAAAAAGAATTGCTTGCAATTGTGTTTACTTTGATAAATTATGCTCTTATCTGCTGGGTCCCAAAGTGGTGGTCTACACAGATCATTCAGCAATAAAATACTTGATCACGAAGAAAGATGCCAAACCTAGACTGATCCATTGGTGCTTCTGTTGCAAGAATTTGATGTGGAGATCAGAGACATGAAAGGGACAGAAAACCAAGTGGCAGATCACTTATCAAGGCTCGAGAATATAGAAACACCTGGCAATGAACTGAATATCAAAGAAACCTTTCCAGATGAACAGTTGTTTGCCATGAAACAATAGTATGTCCCTGGGTACGCTGACTATGTAAACTACATAGTATCGAGAAATTGGCCGTTAAAATGAACACATCAGTAATTAAAGAAGTTCTTCGAAGAAGTCAAACACTATTTCTGGGATAAGGCGTACCTATTCAAATTTTGTGCTGATCAATTACTGAGACGTTGTGTCCCACATGAGGAGGTGAATAGTATCTTGCAGCATTGTCATTCATCAACATACGGCAGACACTTCATCGGAAATAAAACTGCAGCCAAAGTCCTACAATCAGGTTTATTCTGGCCCACTCTGTTTAAATATGCTTACTTATTTGCTCTTCAATGTGATAGGTGCCAGAGATTGGGAAATATCTCGAGGAGAAATGAAGGACCTCTGCAAAATATTTTGGAATTTGAGATAATTGATGTATAGGAAATTGATTTTATGAGACCCTTTGTTCCATCATTCGGAAACCTGTACATACTAGTTGTAGTAGACTATGTCTCCAAATGGGTTGAAGCTATAACACTGCCATCAAATAATTCAAAAGTGGGTATAAAATTCTTTAAAAAGAATATTTTCACTTGCTTCGGAACACCTCGGGCAATTATCAGTGATGGTGGCACACATTTCTGCAACAGATACTTCGAAGGACTCATATCCAAATACGGAGTTACTAATAATATTGCCACTGCCTACCATCCGTAGTCAAATGGACAGGTTGAATTTTCAAACAGGGAGATCAAAAGAATCTTGGAGAGAACCGTTGGATCAACAAGGAAGGATTGGTCTGTAAAACTAGATGATGCACTATGGGCCTATCGGACAACTTACAAAACACCCATTGTTATGTCCCAATATCCAATGATGTTTGGGAAAGCGCGCCATCTGCCAGTGGAGCTTGAACACAAAGCGTATTGGGCACTGAAGAAGTTAAATCTTGATCTACAAGCAGCAGGAGAAAAACGGCTCCACCAACTCAACGAATGGAGGAATTTCGCCTACATGCTTATGAGAATGCCAAACTGTACAAAGAAAAGATGAAGAAATGAAATGATAAAAAATAGTGCGTAGGCAACTGAAGCCAGGGCAGTAGGTGTTGTTATACGATTCATGGTTGAAACTTTTCCCTGTAAAGCTGAAATCAAAGTGGTCAGGTCCATTTGTGATTACCCAGGTGTTACCCTACGGAGTAGTTGAGATATACCACCCTAAGTCCAACAACATATTTAAAGTTAACAGCCAGCGTGTCAAGCATTACTGGGGAGAATCATTTGAGCGACAAAAAGAAAGTGTCACACTTTCAGTTCCAGCATAACGTCCGAGATGTCTTGTCTAGCTGTTGACGTTAAACTTAGTGCTATCAGGGAGGCAACCCATGCAATTTATGTATATATTAAGATTTGTGTTTTTTATTTTTGTGTGTTTAATATTTTTAGGTAAAGTTACATTTCAGGATGGAAGAAGTTCTCTCAAATCTTTACAAGTAATTTCCTTCTCTCGCTCAAAACTCTCTGATGAAAGTCTACAAAGCTCGCTTGGAATGAATGAGACTTTTGATGATCAAAGGTATTTATACTGACATTCGTTGGATTCTTGAAGTACGGGTCTGATTGGCAGGTGAGTCCTCTGACTCTTTTGTATCATATCTGCTTTGTTTAGGAAGAAGCACCTATGCTAAAAAGAGAAGAGCTAAAAGAATGGGTGTTTTCTATAAATGTGCACGCATGACATGTAATACTCGTTGTCGTTATTTAGGAATGGTGTCTGAAA